>ML788232.1:517249-534131 GCA_009831015.1 Picea engelmannii | reverse complement strand
TCATAACAGACTAGGCTGGAGATCTAGATCGCAGAAGATCTACAAGTGGGTATGTGTTTAACCTATTTGGAGGAGAAATCAATTGGATGTGCAAAAGACAGGCTGTAGTGGCACTCTCAACTACAGAATCTAAATACATGGCAACCACTCATCCAAGCAAGGAAGAAGTATGGTTACAAAGATTGTGTTCAGGTATTGGGTTGGTACAACAAGCAGTGAGATTAGATTGTGACAGTCAGAGTGCAATCTTCCTGGCAAAGAACCCAGCTTATCATTCAAAGACAAAGCATATTGATGTTCAGTATCACTTTGTGAGAGACATGGTTGAGGAAAATAAGGTGTTGCTGGAAAAGGTTGACACTTTGAAGAATGTTGCAAATTCATTGACAAAGTCTGTGAGCACAGAAAAGTTCTCCTGGTGTAGAGTAACAATGGGCATTGTTGCCCTGGATTGTTGACTATATAATCCCCTAGACCCCTGGATGCAAAGAAAACAAAAAGTGGGAGAATGTTGGGTATGTGTTATATTCTTTGCATGTGTGTGTGTGGGCACGTCAGATATGACAGTTGCGTCAGATATGACAACTGTGGTTTTTGCTATTTTTAGCGGTTTTGTAAATTAATCCCGGATTAAGGGATTAGGGTTTTGGTATCTACAGAATACCTAAAAACATTGTATATATTGTATGGTGAATGGTGAAATTAGATATAATGAATATAAGAAAGGTTTTCCCGGTTGAGGGTGTCCAGTATAAATCTTTGTGTACCATGTGAATGAGCCATTGATTAATTTTTGTTTTTCTTAAGAATCTATATGTATTTCTTTACTTCACAGGTTTAAAACTTACAGTAAATAGGTCAAGCATCAAATAGATATACCCTCAAAGGAGGTAGGATACACATCCTTTCCTACCTCAGATGAACCGGTCATAGACGCTACCATGAAACAAACATCTATAGAAATCGACAGTCCCATTCCATTCGTCGCACCCTTACAATTTACCAAAGGGAAACCCGATGCAGGAACAATATTCAAAGAAGATATAACACCTATCTCTGTAGAAGAGCTACCTCCTAGTGATGTATTTTTTAGCAAGAAAAGAAATTCTGTGGTGAATTGAGAAACACATCAAAGGGGAGGTGCAACGACCAAAAAATGAAAAATACTAACTAATGGAGAAGCCTTAGAGGAGATAGAATTCGCCGAAGAGGTAGCAGGGACATTGGGGGCTTATGCAACAATCGACCAATATTCAGTTAGAACCTTGAAGGAACAACTCAAACAAAAGGACCCATTAATTAGAAAATTACAGACTCAGATAGAAGCTGTAGAGACAAATGCCAGGAATGAGGCATGCAAAATCCTTGAACAAACCAGAGTAGCTGACCAACAGGAAATCGAACAGTTCAAATCCAATCTTGAGCAAATGCAGCAGTCGGCTCAAATAAGCCAAACACAGATAAATCAACAAGAGGATTTAATAAAACAACTGCAATCTAAGTTAAATTCTACTCAGAGCCAGGTCATAGATATAACGATATTTTGAACCCAAGCCATGGAAATATGAAGCAGAATAGAGGCAGCTCAACAGAGTCTACTTGCCAAAGTAGAAATCATCCAGAATCATTTTCAGATGATAGATCTAGTGCTAAATAATATCACCTTAAGAGAAAGAGAAGCTAAGGTGGCTCAAGGTGCTTTCCAAGAGGCTATTATAGCAACAACAAAAGAAGAAATGGTCATCACTTCCAGGTTATCTATTCCATAGCAAACTAGAGGTAACATCTTGCTAAAAGCATGGGAGCATAATATATCAGAGAAAAAAAAAATAGGTAAAGAGGTAAGAGATTCTTGTGAAGAAAAATTGACCTACTAAATAAAAAATTGCTAGATCTTGATAAGGAAAGTAGCTCTGGAACATTGGGAAAAATTAACATAGTCAAACATTTGCTAGATATCAAGGAAAATGTGGAAAGAGACCAAGTTGAACTATCTCAGATAAAATAGGTTGATATTTCCCATGTAGATAAATGGTTGATAAAACCAAACCTACAATTATTGTCTATCATCATAGAAGACAGACAAATTGGAGAAAGACTGCTACAGCTGGAAAAGAAGTGTTACACTTTCGAAGAAAATGACCAAACTGAACCTTCCAAATTGATAGACCAGTTAGTATAAAAGTGCATCAATTGTATTGAACAGCGGAAAGGGAACACTTCTGAAGGCCAGTAATGCAGTTGCTTATTCTACCCTATTTTGGAGCTAGAGGACAATGAAAGGAAAACACCCTGCCAACATGAAGGAAGACAAGGGATGATGAAGTGAAGCATTTCACCTTCTCATTTGTAACCGAAACCTTTAGAATGATATAATTTGAAACTCTTAAATTTTATATAAATATACATTTTGAGAAAGGATCAAAGGTTGTTTTTTATCGATTGTAAAGGATGAGACTCTCTTTATTGAGAATTAATACAAATGCATACCAGAGATTCTACATCTCATCTATTCTGAGTTATGTTTTCCTCTGTTTTTCCATCTTCCAACATATTTTCATATATATTTCTTTGATGAATGTTTAAATCACAATTTAGTACAACATCTACTGTGGTTATTTTTCACCTAGTAATCTGATAACAAACAGATTTTCCTCTGTATTCACTATTAGTAAATACAAGACCTATATGTTAATTAGATGTTATATTGTATACTTCATTGCAGGTTACATCACTAACTTTCTTCTTCTGTTACAAAGTAATATTCTTCAACAATTTATGCCTTGCTTTGATTAGCAGCTTTATGTTTTTCTTTCAATTCATTCAATATTTCAAATTGAACTCAGATGCGAGAAACAACCTCTGAGATGTTATAATATTAGTTCAATTTAAATAACTTTATCTTATCATTTAGATAGTGAAAGGCAAACATTGAAACATTTTCCTCATTTCCTGATGCCTGACATTATACTTGAAGCCTTGGTATAAACTTAGGAACAATAGGTGACATTGCCATCATCTGGTCACCATGCCAGGGTAGTGACCTTCAATCTCTCCTTACACTATTTTGAAATAAAATACAAAGAAATAAATATAAAAGGAAATTGATGGGATTGTAAAAAGTGCATTGCGGACGAAGGTACCACACACCCTCTACAAAGGAACCCATGAATAAGACACTACAACCCCTTGTATTTCATGATCTCTATGCCCATTAAGTATTCAACCCAACCACTTCATCCAATTTACATGTCTTAGAGAGGGATCTCTTGGAATCTCCCCTTGACCTAGGGAAATATCTACCCGATATGATACCTTGCCAACCCTCCCATATTCAAGCTTGGAAAGTTGCATACTGTCTTTGAGAAGTTAATTGTTTGATATAGTGATATTTGAATCACATGATTAGATGGCTTATTTATTGATTGGATTCACTTATCATGATGTTATGACTTGAGATCCTTGGAGGGCATGATGATTTGTCTTTACAAGACCTAGTTGGTGGCTAGTTTTTGAAGAAAAATCCTAGCTTGGGCTTCCATGAGGGAAAGAATCCCATAGGATAGATGACATAGGTCCACATTCTGGATGAGAGAGATCATAATTGGAAGGCCTTGATGATGACTTGGATGACATATACCAACCCTCACTTGCCAAACAATTTGTCCAGGAGGGGGAAAAAATTCCTATTTTTTAGCTTAACATCATGCTTGGGGGGCTAGGGCATGCTGGTGAGGTGCCAGTCATTTGAAACATGGACATTTTGAGGAGAAGAGGGTCTTCACCATGATGATATTTCTTATATGCTTCAAATGTGGCCTTTGGAGGCCTATCCATGCTTCTCCAACACCAACGACTTCTTCAAAGTGGCAAAATGTCCCCTAAAGGGGAGACACCCTTATAAAATTAGGGTTTTCTTATGTGAAAAAGTAAATTTTAAATAGATTACTTTGTAAAGGGGGAAATATTAGGGATTTTGACCCCTAATATTGTGTTTTACCCCTTAATTTGTGGACAAGTCAACTTGGTGACATTTGTATAAATAAGAGATCATAAGATCTCATTTTAACATAACTCTCCCTCATTATGAGAGGAGTTGATCTGAAATTTTCACTATCTTTAGAAAAATTGTCTCTTTTAGCTCTTATTTATGGCTATGTATTGATGAATGGTTGGTGTAAGTCTATCTCTAGCCTTAGATGATGTTTTTTGGCTCTTATGGTGGATTATCTTGGCATTTCTCTTGATCTTGGTATGGTCTTTTACTATTATGGTGTCATTTATTCAATTCAAGTATTTTTATGCTAGGATCTATGTGGGATGTATAAGGGAATACACTCCCATCATAGTGTTCATAATTTTATGATTCATCTCATTGATTATACAAGGGTTTGCTAAGATAAGTATTAGGGCATACACCCTCTTATCTTAAACCCTAGCTAGATAAAGTTACCTTTGGAAGTAAAAGGGATTACACCCCCAAAGAGTTAGCTTCTCTATCTCTTTGTTTAATTGAATCCATTAACACAATAGTAAAGTAACTATTCATATACTTTTGCATTGTAGATATAAAATCTATGCCTTGGGAAACACAATTTTTATCTTTTGAAAACTTTCTTGCTTGAAGTTGGATTGCATCATTGAGAGGAGTCTTCCCCTACTAGGGCATCCCGTCTCTCCAATTAATTTCTTGTTGTTATAAACCCTAACCTAAATCCATTAGGGTTGATCTAACCTAGATAAACTACTAGCTATAACTCCTATACTAACCCTAAACTAGCTCCTAAAGTTTGCTCACTTACTCAACTAAAAAGGGAGCACCTTTTGGGATAGTTCTTGGAAATTTTCCATGGTTGATTTTTCTGCTGCATGCCATTTTCAGCCAATATTCATTGCTAATCTTGATGTTGATTTACTTAACTAGTTTAGATATTTACATGATGATTTGAATGTCTTACTTGCTGATATAAACTTTTATCTATTGCTGAAAATTAGGGACAATAAGATTAACTTGTTGATCCATACTAACATATATCATTGCAAGTTGGATTTCCTTGTGTCTCGGGAAGGTACAATCATCTGGAGAAGTATTATACCTATGGGGAAACAATCACTTGACTTAAAAGGAATCTCTTCCCACCTTTCATTCCACTTATACTTGACCTCTAGGGGATTCAATTCCATTTCCCTCCATCTCCATCTCAATCCCAATTCCATTTCCCTTGAAGTGCGAGACCTACATTGAGGTGACATTAGGTGTAGGATTCCCAAGTTGTATCACTTTATTTATAGTTGGGTTAGGATTTTCCCAACCTACAACTTGCGCTATAACATTTTGGTGTCGTTTTCAGGGAAGATTTTGAATCTTCTTCATACCCTAATGACACTTTGGTAAGCTATCCCAAATCCTTTCCCTTAGCTTGCTTAGTGATTCAACCCGAGGGACATTCCCTTTCAAACTTTCTTGATGAGTTCATTTTGAAACTCATATAGCGACTTCATCTTCCCAGAATCCTTCTTTCTCCAAACCGTTTCCCCCTAGGAGGTTCAAGCCTTCTAAGGTTCACTAGAGAAGGCCCCCTCTCAAGTCTCATGTTTCTAAAAACCTTTTCCATAATACCCTTCTTCTTGTTCCAATGGATTTCCCTTGTGCAAGAGACCTCTACAAAACCCATAACATGGCCAATATCCAAGGTTACCCTGACAAGATGCCAACAAAAGTCAACAAGTGGTTGACAAAGTTCCCAAGAAGCAATGTGATAGCTACCAAAGATCACATTTATGGCATGGGTCAGCATATGGAAAATCAAGGTATTAATCATGAAGATGTGGCCATGATACTATTCTCTTCATCATTGACTCAAGAAGCCCTTGATTGGTTCAGATGAATCCTTGATAATCATATCACAACCTATGATGCTTTTTCCACCTTATTTAAAATAAGATGGTCGAGAAAATAAGATGGTGGGACACTTGGGATTCAGTTCAATCAAATAAAGAAAAAGGAGAATGAAACAGTGAGGGAATTCATTTCCAGATTTGACAGGTTGTACAATAAAATTCCAACAAATTACGATCCTACAACATCATCAATTCGTCTCCTTTACATGAATGCCTTTGAAGGATTGTTCCGATACATTATTAAAGATAAAAATCCCACTTCATTTGCAGAGGATAAAGAATTTAGTATCAACATTGAAGAGAATATCCTTTATTCAAAAATAGAACCTTTTTAGTACCCTCGCAACAAGATAGAATCAAGGACAAAAGTTTCCAACAACAATGTTCCTAATCTAATTTATCTCCCGACTTGGAAGATAGATCAATTGAACACTTAGTTTGTTCAAGTGAAGAATCAGCTTATGAACCATATGACTATAGTGGAAATAAATCAATCTTCTCCCAGACCTCAATTTGCTAGACAATAGAGAGATGCCACCGGTTGGAAACTGAGACCTCAACAAGAGGCAAAGGCCCCAGATACTTTGAAACCTGTTGGGACAATTGATATAGAATCATGATTTCTCCCATGCCAAGGACCCCATAGGGAAGATGAATTCCCTCGAGAAGATGAATATTATCTCGACAATATAAAATTTATGATTTTCAATCTCAACGATGAATATGTTACCCAAGAAAAGATCAATGAAGACAAAATAATAGGAGAAAGAGAGGGGAGACTCCAGGACTTAAGTAAATTTATATATGATCATAAGAAGGAATTAAGGAGGAGGGAAATTCTAACCTACAGAAGAAAAAAATATTCAACCCCTCCATCACATCCTGACACTCCTCTTCCATCAGTAGAAAAGGTGTCTCCACCACCTCCACCGTCGATATGTGAGTTGCTTCCTAAGACAACTCCTACATATGAAATTCAATTGAATATAGATGTTGCAAACATGTTTGGAAAATTTAATATGACGGTCCTAGTGACATAGGTGTGTAAGATCCCTTCTATAAAAAGGGAATTTTTTAAAATCTTACAGGTGACAACCGAAAAGGAGGATCCTCCCATCATGTTAAACACTATGTATCTCGATCATCCAAGGGAAAATAACCCTCCTTTCTATCTTTCGTTAGGATTAAATGACCTCTGTTTGAACAACTGCATGCTTGATTCAGGGGCCTCATCAATTTTCATATCATTAAAGGTAATGAAACAACTTGGTTTGAAGACAACCTGAACTTATGGAAATGTATGTGGTATTAATTCTAGAAAGTTCAAATTCCTATGGGTATGTGAGGACGTTGAGGTTTTACTGATTGACTTTCAACATATTAGCATTTTCATGGAAATAATAGTGATCGAAGTTCCAGATGCTTGGGGGATGATTTTATCTAGGAGCTGGTATACTTTTCTTGGGGGTTTCCTTAGCATGGATCTCACCCATACACACATTCCTATGGGGGATGGCACTTTTCAGATACTATACAATTGAGAGAAAGTTGATAGACACATGATGGATCCTGATGGTCCTAATTATGCTAGAGAATGTGACTATGATGTACTCCCAAAGACCATTGATTATGATTCATCTGATCTACCTTTTATGCAGGAGGACTCCATAGACACACTTATTCCATGGAAATATCAATACAAAGAAAAACTTGCAAAATACCATGGGAAGGATCCAGGGTCTATCCAAATTTTGAAGAAGGAAGATGAGAAAAATGAATAAATCATCAAAGATATGGTCCACATAGATCCTCCACATGATAAAAGTACACCTTGCATCGATTTAAATTAAGGAAGTATTGTGCTCATGTGGGACAAAAGAAACAAAAATCCCATATATGAAAAAAAATATAACAATTCATGGCTTGGCCCTTACATCATCAAGAAGAAGTCTGAAAAAGAAAGGTGCTATCTGACAACATTAGATGGGAGAAATAATCCACTATTAGTAGATGGGTATCTTCTCCAACCTCACATCTAGGTCACGTGACTTCTTCAAGGCTCATGCCCCATGTAAGTAGGTAAGTCATTTTGATTCCTTTCATTTTCCATCTTGATTTCTCATACTAGTTTAGATGCATTTCATTTTCATTTTGCTCTACTTGCATATTGATTTCATGCTTAGTTTAGAAATTTATTAAAAAAATGTCAAAAAAAAAAAAATCTACTTTAATGGGTTTTGATTATCATCATATGAGAACAATTATGAGTAGGCCATCCTTCACTTGACATTTTAATGTTTCCTTGTAGGCACAGGTCTACCAAGAGAAGTTGCGGTTCTCATACACTCTACGACGAGCACATGTCCTCTAGTAGGATCCGGGTGTTATTTCCATTTTGTGGATAACTAAGGAGATTATGTCTCAAGGCCCTCAAGTTGTAGATATGGAGTGTCAAGATACTACATGATCAACAACACCCTTTGCACAGATGGAAAACAAACACACCACCACATATGGTCACAAGTTTGCAAATGGCATCCACCACATCAGCTGGCTTCCAGAAGGTAGTGGGCCTTGCTCCATGAGGTACAAGTCAGTATTATGGTGAGAATCATTTCAATATTTAAGCCAATTGAGTATGGTGTATCTTATATTGCTCTAGATTTCATGATATATGATTGGACATTATGCCTTTTCCCTGCTTCACCTTGTTGCTTGACATTTTCCCCTAGTAACTAGTCTTCCTTGGGAATGGGTTTACTACTAGAAACTCCCTTAATGATCCATCATATTGTTCCCAACCATACTTACCACTTTCCATCGTTATTCCCCTTGATTTACTTATCTCTTGGGATTTTAGGGTGTATTGACCCAAGAAGGGGTTGTCCCTCATTCTATGGGAAGAAGGGGATGGAGGCCCATAGGGGTTGATGTTGGGTAAAAGATAAAATCCTTGTATAAACCTTCCAGATGCTTCACCCAAGGATCACCCACGAATGAAATGAAACACTTATATTTGAGTAAAGGGGACCCATAATATAATAAATAATGCTTAAAAGGTTAGTTGAAGATAAGAGGTATTATCATGAGGAAAACTATCACTTCCATGAATATATAGTGGTATGACATTACCATCATCTAGTCACCAAACCAGGGTAATGGATATTAGTTGCATGGTTGAGAGAAAGTGGGTCTCATCACGAGCCAACCTTCTCATTTCAACTAGGTGTTTGTGGGTGACATTTCCATCATCTAGTCACCACTCCTGGGAAATGACCTTCAATCCATCCTTATGCTATTTTGAAAGAAAATACAAAGAAATAAAGATAAAAGGCAATTTATGGGCTTGGAAAAGGTGCATTGTGGTTGAAGGTATCACACACCCTCTACAAAGGCACCCATGAATGAGACACTACGATCCCTTGTATGTCATGAGCCCTATTCCTATTGAGTCTTCACCCCAACCACTTCATCCAAATTACATGGGTTAGAGAGGGGTCTCTTGAAATCTCTCCTTGACCTAGGGAAACATATACCCAATAGGATACCTCACCAACCCTCCCATATGCAAGCTTGACAAGTCGCATAATGTCTTTGAGTAATAAATTGTTTGATATATTGGTCCTTGATGCACATGCCTAGATGGATTATTTATTGATTGGACTCACTTATCATGATGTTATGACTTGACATCCCTGGAGGGAGTGCTCATTTGTCTTTGTAGGGCCTAGTTGGTGGCCAGTTTTGGACTAACAAACCTGACTAGGTCTTCCATGAGGGAAAGTAGCCCACAGGATGGATGACATAGGCCCACATGTTGGATGAGAGAGATCAGACTTGGAAGGACTTGATTATGACTTGTAAGACATAACCTATCCCTCACTTTTCAAACGATTTTCCCAGGAGGGGAAATATGTCATATTTTTGAGCTTGATGTCAAGCTTGGGGGGCCAAGGCATGGTGGTGAGGTGCCACTCATTTGACACATGGAATTTTTTAGGAGAAGAGGGTATTCACCATGATGAGAGTGCTTATATTATTGACATGTGGCCTTTGGAGGCCTACCCATGCTTCTCCAACACCAACGACTTCTTCAAAGTGGAAAAACGTCCCCTAAAGGGGAGACATATTTCTAAAATTACGGTTTTCTTATGTGCAAAAGTAAATTTTAAATGAATTACTTTGTAAAGGGGGAAATATTAGGGCCTTTGACTCCTAATATTGTGCTTTACCCTTTAATTTCTGGACAAGTCACATGGATGACATTTGTATGAATAAGAAATCATAAGATCTCATTTTAACATAAATGTCCCTCATTGTGAGAGGACTTGATCTGAAATTTTTGCTATCTTTAGAAATATTGTATCTTTATATCTTTTTTATGGATATATATTGATGAATGGTTGGTGCAAGTCTAGGGCTAGCCTTATATGATGTTTTCTTGCTCCTATGGTGGATTATCTTCCCATTTCTCTTGATATTGGTTTGGTATTTTACTATTATGCTATCATTTTTTCAAGTCAATTATTGTTATGCTAGGATATTGGTGGGAATTATAAGTTCATACACCCTCACCATAATATTCATCATTTTATTCTTCATCTCATTGATTTTACGAGAGTTTTCTCATAGAAGTATAAGGGCATACACCCTCTTAGCTTAAACCCTAGCTAGAGAAACTTGCCTTGGGAAGTAAAATGGATTACACCCCCAAGGAGGTAGCTTCTCTATCTCTTTGTTTATTGGAATCCATTAACCCAATAGTAAAGTCACTAGTCATATAGTTTTTCATTGGAGATATAAAATCATTGCCTTGGGAAACACAAATTTTGATCTTTTGAAAAGTTTCTTACCTGAAGTTGGTTTGCCTCATTGAGAGGCGCCTTCCCCTACTAGGGCGTCCCCTCTCTCCCATTACTTTGATTATTGTGACAAACCATAACCTAAGCCATTATGGATGATCTAGCCTAGATAAACTACAAGCTATAACTCCTAAACTAACCCTAAACTAGCTCCTAAGGTTTGTTCACTTACTCTACTAACTAGGGTGCACCTTTTGGGATAGTTCTTGGCACTTTTCCATGGTTGATTTTTATGTTGCATGCCATTGAATGCTACACCCATAAGGCTGCAATTTGCTTCAGAATTGACCTCTAAGGGCTTCACTTACATTTCCCTCCATCTCCATCTCCATCCCTGTAGGATCATCGAGATCACCTCCCTCGAGTGACCTTGTCACCCTTGAAGTGCAGGACCTACGTCAAGGTGACATTGGGTATAGGATTCCCAAGTATTAACACTTTCTTTGTGGTTGGGTTGAGATTTTATGAACCCACATTTTTCGCTATAACATTTTGGTGTCATTGTTGTGGAAGATTTTGAATCTTCTTAGTACTGTAACAACACTTTGGTAAGTTATCCCAAAGCCTTTCCCTTAACTTGCCTGGCGACTCCACTCAAGGGATGTTCCCTTTCCACCTTTCTTGATGAGTTCATTTTGAAACTCATCTGGTGACTCCACCTTCCTAGAATCCTTCATTCCCCAAACCTTTTCCACCTAGGAGGTTCAAGCTTTCTAAGGTTCACCAAAGAAGTCCCCCTCCCAAGTATCCTGTTGCTAAAACCCTTTTCCATAATACCCTTCCTCTTGTTCCAATGGCTCACCCTTGGGAAAGAGACCTCTACAAACCCCTTAACATGGCCAATATCCAAGGTTACCCTAACAATATGTCAAAAGAAGTCAACAAGTGGTTGCCAAAGTTCCCAGGAAAAAATGTGATAACTTTTTATGACCACATTTATGTCATGGGTTGGGATATGGACAATGCAGGTATTGATCATGAAGATGTGGCCATGAGACTATTCACTTCATCATTGAATGAATAAGCCATTGATTCATTCAGAGGACTCCCTGATAATCATATCACGACCTATGATTATTTTTCCACCTTATTTAAAAGAAAATGGTCGAGAAAAGAAGATGGTGGGACACTTGGGACTCAGTTCAATCAAATAAATAAAAAGGAGAATGAAATGGTGAGGGAATTCATTTCCATATTTGACAGGTTGTACAGTCAAATTCCTATATATTACTCTCCTACAACATCATCAATTCATATCCTTTACATGAATTACTTTCAAGGACATTTCTGAAACATTCTTAAAGATAAAAATCCCACTTCATTAGAAGAGGCTAAAGAATTCAATATCAACATTGACGAGAATTTCCTTGATTTAAAAATAAAACCTTTTCAGTAGCCTCACAACAAGACATAATCAAGGGAAAAGGTTTCCAACAACAATGTTCCTGATTTGATTTCTCTCATGAATCAGAAGATAGATCAAATGAATACTCATTTTGTTCAGGTGAAGATTCATATTATGAACAATATGACTACAATAGAAAGAAATCAATCTGCTCCCAGATCTCAGTTTTCCAGAAAACATAGAGATGCCACCAGTTGGAAACCAAGACCTCAATAAGAGCTAAAGGCCCCAGATACTTTGAAACATGTTGGGACAATTGATATATAAGCATGGTGTCTCCCATGCCAAGAACCCCATAGGGAAAATGAATGACCCCAAAAGATGAAGATTATCCTGACGATATAAACTTTATTATTTGCAATCTCAACGATGAATAGGTTACCCAAGAATAGATCAATGAAACCAGGAGAATAGGAGAAAGAGAGGGGAGACTCCAGGCCTTAAGTAATATGAAATATGATCAGAAGAAGGAATTAAGGAAGAGGGAAATTCTAACCTACAGAAGAAAAAATTCTTCAAACCCTCCATCACAACCTAACACTCCTCTTCCATCAATAGAAAAGGTGGCTCCACCACTAGTATGTGATTTTCTTCCTAAGCCAACTCCTACATATGACATTTAGTTGAATATAGATGTTGAAAATATTTTTGGAAAACTGAATATGACGGTCCCAATGATAGAGATGTGTAAGATCCCTTCAATAAAAAGGGAAATTTTGAAAATATTACAGGTGCCAACCAAAAGGGAGGATCCGCCCATCACGTTAAACACTATGTATCTCAATTAACCAAGGGACAAGAACCCTCCTTTCTATCTTTCATTAGGCATAAATGACCTCTGTTTGAACAAATGCATGCTTGATTCAAGGGCCTCAACTAATGTCATATCATTAAATGTAATGAAACAACTTGGTTTGAATACAACCCGACCTTATGGAAATGTATGTGGTATTGATTCCAGAAAGGTCAAAGTCCTCAGGGTATGTGAGGGCGTTGAGGTTTTCCTGATTGACTTTCAACATATCAACATTTTCATGGACATAGTAGTGATCAACGTTCCAGATGCTTGTGGGATGATTTTATCTAGGAGCTATTATACTGTTCTTGGGGGTTTCCTTAGCATGGATCTCACCCATGCACACATTCCTATGAGGGATGACACTTTTCATATACTATACAATCAAGAGAAAGATGATAGACATGTGATGGATCTTGATGGTCCTGATTATGCCAATGAATGCGATTATGATGTACTCCCATAGACCATTGATTAAGATCCATCTGAGCTACATTTTATGCAGGAGGACTCCATAGACACACTTCTTCCATAGACAAATCAACACAAAGAAAAACTTTCAAAATACCATGGGAAGGATCTAGGGTCTATCCAAATTTTGAAGAAGGAAGATGAGAAAAATGAATAAATAATCAAAGATATAGTCCACATAGAGCCTCCAAGTGATAAAAGTATACCTTGCATCGATTTCAACAAAGGAAGTCTTGTTCTCATGTGGGAATTAAGAAAGGGAAATCCCATATATGAAAAAAAAGATAAAAATTCATGACTTGACCCTTACATCATCAATAATAAGTCTGACAAAGAAAGGTACTATCTGACAACATTAGATACGAGAAAGATGCCACTACCCGTAGATGGGTCTCTTCTCCAACCTCACATCCAGGTCACATAAATTCTTCAGGGCCCGTGCCCCAAGTAAGTAGGTAAGTCATTTTGATTCCCTGCATTTTTCATCTTGATTGCTCATACTAGTTTAGATGCATTTCATTTTCATTTTTCTCTACTTTCATATTGATTTCATGCTTAGTTTAGAAATTTATTATAAAAATGTCAATTTTTTTTTTCTAGTTTAGTGGGTTTTGATTATCATCATATGAGAACAAGGATGAGTAGGCCATCCTGCACTTGACAGTTTGATGTTTCCTTGCAGGCACAAGTCTACCAGGAGATGATGTGGTTCTCATATATTCTACGGTGAGCACATGTCCCCGAGTAAGGGCCATATGTTATCCCTATTTTGTGGATAACTAAGTATATTATGTCTCGAGGCCCTCGGGTTGCAGATATTGAGTTACGAGAGACTACGTGACCGATAATACCCTTTTCATAGATGAAAAACCCACTCACCAGCATAGATGGTCACAGGTTTGTAGATGGCATCCACCACATCAGTTGGCTTCTAGAAGGAAATGGGCCTTGCTCCATGAGGCACAAGTCAATATTATGGTGAACATCATTTCAATATTTAATCCTGTTGAGTATGTTGTATTTTAGATTTCTTTATATTTCATGATATATGCTTGGACATTATGCCTTTCTCCCTGCTTCACCTTGGTGGTTGACATTGTGCCCTATTAAGTGGTCTTCCTTGGGATTGGGTTTGCTACTATAACTCACTTAATGAGCCATCATACCATTCCTAACCATACTTAGCACTTTCCATCATTATTCCCCTTCATTTCCTTATCTCTTGGGATTTTAGGGTGTATTTACCCAATAAGGGTTTGTCCCTCATTCTATAGGAAGAAGGGACTGAAGGCCCAGAGGGGTTGATGTTGGGTAAAAGATAAAATCCTTGTATAAACCTTCAATATGCTTCTCCCAAGGATCACCCAAGAAAGCAATGAAACACTTATCTTTGAGTAAAGGGGACCCACAATATAATAAAGAATTATTAAAATGTTAGTTGAATGATATGAGTTCTCATCACGAGCTGACCTATCACATCCATGAATATCTAGTGGTATGACATTACCATCATATAGTCACTAAACAAGGGTAATGGCTCTCAGTTGCATTGTTGAGAGAAAGGGGGTCTCATCATGAGCCAACCTTATCATTTCCACTAGGTGTTTGTGGGTGACATTTTCATCATCTAGTCACCACACCAAGGAAGTGACCTTCAATATCTCCTTATTCTATTTTTAAATAAAATACAAAGAAAGAAAGATAAAAGAAAATTGATGGGCTTGGAAAAAGGGCATTACGGATGAAGGTACCACACACCCTCTACAAAGGCACCCATGAATGAGACACTATGACCCCTTGTATGTCATGAGCCCTATGCCCATTGATTCTTCACCCAAACCACTTCATCCACTTTACATGGCTTAGAGAGGGATCTCTTGAAAGGAAGCTCTCCTTGACCTAGGGAAATATCTACCCGATAGGATACCTCATCAACCCTCCCATATTCAATCTTTACAAGTCACATAGTGTCTTTGAGAAGTTAATTGTTTGATATAGTGATCTTTTATGCAAATGCTTAGATGGATTATTTATTGATTGGATTCACTTATCATGATGTTATGACTTGAGATCCTTAGAGGTCATACTCATTTGTCTTTGCAGGACCTAGTTGGTGGCAAGTTTTGTAAGAACAATCCTAGCTTGGGAATCCATGAGGGAAAACAACCCCACATGATGGAAAACATAGGTATGCATGCTGAATTAGAGAGATAATACTTGTATGACCTTTATTATGACTTGGATGACATACCCCAACCCTCACTTTCCAAACAATTTTCCCAGGAGGGGAAAAATGTCCTATTTTTTAGCTTGATGTCATGCTTGGGGGGCTAGGGCATGGTGGTGAGGTGCCTCTCATTTTCCACATGGATGTTTTGAGGAGAAGAGGGTCTTCACCATGATGAGATTTATTAGATGCTTGACATGTGGCCTTTGGAGGCCTACCCATGCTTCTCCAACACCAACGACTTCTTCAAAGTGGAAAAACGTCCCCTAAAGGGGAGACGTCCTTCTAAAATTTGGGTTGTTGACCCCTAATCTTGTGTTTTACCCCTTAATTTATGGACAAGTCACCTTGGTGAAATTTGTATAAATAAGAGATCATAAGATCTCATTTTAACATAACTCTCCCTCATTGTGAGAGGACTTGATTTGAAATTTTTGCTATCTTTGGAAAGATTGTCTCTTTTAGCGCTTGTTTATGGATATCTATTGATAAATGGTTGGTGGAATTCTAGAACTAGCCTTGGATGATGATTTATATCTCTTATGGTGGATTATATTGGCATTTGTCTTGATCTTGGTATGGTCTCTTACTATTATGCTATCATTTTTTCAATTCAAGTATTGTTATTCTAGGAGCTAGGTGGGAAGTATAAGGGAATACACCCCCACCAAAGTATTCATCATTTTATGCTTCATATATGATCCAAGTGGATATTGGAGGCCACCCACCTTTTCCAAATGGCTCAAAACAGTTTTATAGCCATTTTGGCAATTTACTATTTTTAGCAGGTTTTAATTTCCGGGGCCATTTTGAGGGCCTAAATGAAGTTTTTTCAAGATAGAGGTTCTCAATGATAGATGAAGGAATAATTGAGCCCCCAAAATTAATCTCCTCGATGATACCTTTCCAACGAGCTATCACACGCCTAAAACGGAGATCGTATGCAAAAGTTACGACCCCAGGAAGTTGATGCACCAACTTACCCAAACGGGGCCCACATGACTTTTGGCGCTTCATCTCCTAGGGTTAGGTTTTTGGATGTCTAGGACTTTTGGCATTCCTGATTATTGTAAATATGCCTCCAGAGCCTCATTGTAATCATCTTCTTGTGAATGCGAGTAGCCATCACATCTCTTCTCAGAGATAAGCTGCCACCATTCTAGCGAGTCTTTCACTCTGTATTTTTACAGTCTCTGTACATTTCTTTGATTAATAGAAAT
>ML788232.1:462279-514822 GCA_009831015.1 Picea engelmannii | reverse complement strand
AGAGATAAGCTGCCACCATTCTAGCGAGTCTTTCACTCTGTATTTTTACAGTCTCTGTACATTTCTTTGATTAATAGAAATCGTGTATTACTGTATATCTGTGTTTATGGTTGCATCTCAGATACATTTATGTTATATTATTGAATATCTGCAATATCTCTGTGCATTTCTTTATTATATCTCTGCTCTCATTTCATGCCGAAAATAATCCGTATCAATATCATTGATTATACAAGGGTTTTCTAAGAGAAGTATAAGGGCATATACCCTCTTAGCTTGAACCATAGCTAGAGAAACTTGCCTTGGGAAGTAAAAGGGATTACAGCCCCAAGGAGGTAGATTCTATATCTCTTTTCTTTTTTTACTTCATTAACCCAATATTAAAGGCACTATTCATATACGTTTTCATTGGATATATAAAATCATTGCCTTGGGAAACACAATTTTTTATCTTTTGAAAAGTTTCTTGCTTGAAGTTGGTTTGCTTCATTGAGAGGAGTATTCCCCTACTAGGGTGTCCCCTCTCTCCCATTAATTTTATTGTTGTTACAAACCCTAACCTACATCCATTAAGGATAATCTAACCTAGATAAAATACTAGATATAACTCCTAAACTAACCCTAAACTAGCTACTAATTTTTCTCACTTACTCTACTAATTAGGGTGCACCTTTTGGGCTAGTTGTTGGAAATTTTCCATGGTTTGTTTGCTGATGCATGCCATTGAATTCTATAGACATAAGGATGGAATTTTCTGCAGAAAATACATGTTTACAACGACCATCTTCTCTTTCTTCTTAAGTGCCATTTTTCAGCTTATATTCATTGCTAATCTTGATGCTAATTTACTTAACTAGTTTAGATATTTACATGCTGATTTGAATGTCTTACTTGCTGATATAAGATGTTATATATTTCTGCAAATTAGGGACATCAATCTTAACTTTTTGATCCATACTAACATATATCATTGCAATTTGGATTTCCTTATGTCTCGGGTAGGTACAATCATCCAGAGAAGTACTATACATGTGGGGAAACAATCACTTGACTTACAAGGAATATCCTCCGACCTTTCATTCAACTTAGACTTGACCTATAGGGTCTTTACTTCCATTTCCCTCCATATCCATATCAATCCCCCTAGGGTCACCGAGTTCGCCTCCCTAGAGTTACCTAGTCACCCTTGAAGTGTAGGACCTACATCGAGGTGACATTAGGTGTAGGATTCCCAAGTTGTAGCACTTGATTTGTGGTTGGGTCGAGCTTTTCCCAACCTAAAAATTGCATTTTAACAGGAAAGAAGAAGACCTACATAGGTGCTATACAATGTCCCAAGGAAGGGGTGAAACCACAATAGAGTGGCAGTGGGAAAGAAAGAGACGTGAGCACAGTGAGATTCTTTACTTGTGGAGAGATGGGTCACTATGTAGGACATTGTCCCAAGAAGAAGAAGAAGAAGAAGAAGAAGAAGAAGAAGTAGGATGGTACTGCAGTGACAATAGAGGAGGACTTCACTACTCAGTTTGCGAGGGAGTGTGCGTTCGTCAATTATTTTTTGTTATTTGATTCACCATCCAGTGGTAGGTGGGTAGACATGGTTGAGGAGGTCCCATTGAATTAGAGTATTTATTCAGAAGGAGCTTAGAATCAAATTTCGAGGACACCATCTTCAGGGGTGAGTGTTCCACCCAAGACAACTTCAGTTTCAGAGTTGTTGAGAAGAAAAAAGTTTGGTGCAGGGGCTTCATATCATTAGAGATTGATGAGGAAGAGGAGAAGAACACCACAGAGGCTTGAGCCTCACTTGGCTATGGAGACGAGCATATCAGGTTCAAGTTCCACTTCAGGTGGATGTCACTTGGTGAGAGGCCAAGTTGAGGATCTTGGTGAGATGATAAGATCTAGATACTCTTGGTGAGATACCAAGAGGGGGAAACTCTTGGTGAGATGCCAAGAGAGTGACTCTTGGTGAGATATTAGGAGTAGTGACAGTTGACGAGATGCCAGGAGGTAGAAATCCTTGGCGAGATACCAAGGTTGATATATTTGGTGTGATGCCAATATCTAGGTGATATTGGATAGGTGGAGATGCACTTCCATCTATAGATCATGCAAGTTGAGAAGATTTGTGTCAAAGTCCCTTTTTGATGATCATGGTACAAGCATATTCATAGAGTATTTTCTAGTAGGCAACCATGTCCACTGTAAGGATGAGATTGGGGGTGAATGACACTTTCCTCGGTAACAGGGTGTGTTGAGATTTGGGTACCTTGGAAAGTGGTCCCCTTGTGTTTGTGAGTCTCTAAACACAAAGGGGGAGACTATTACTCTTATTAATTTACTTTATGTTCTAATTTCACGTTGACTTAGGAGTTTAAGTAAAAAGTGAAGTGTGTCACTTAAGTTATTAAAGTGACATTTAATTCACTTTGTGGGTGAGTTAAAGGACATGAGGAAAACTAAGGATAGTGGGTTTCCTAAGGGGGATTTTTGGATTAAATCTCATACATTTATTAGGCATGGATAGATTGGATCTAGGCCATTGATATTTTAGGGTTTGGCCAAAGAGAGGATAAAGGATGGAAAAGGGTAAGGAAGAGGCTCATTTTTCACTTGAGAGATTTGAGAGGAGAGGAGGAGGATAAGAGCACTTGGGCACATTTCTTGAGGAGAGGAGGGTACACAAGGTAGGGGGCATTTTCTACTTGAGGGAGTAAGGTGCATAGCACTTTTGGAGGTGCTTCCATGGATTTGGGGGCATTCACATGAGAGAGGGCACATCCCAAGCTTAGGGGTGCACTTAGAGGAGGAGAGGAACAAAGATTCTAGGAGGGTGCACCATATTTCATGATGTATTTCATGGAGGAGGAGCGGGACACTACTTAAAGGGAACCTTAGTGAGAGACTAAGGGTGCACACCACCTAGAGGGATATCTTTCTCGAGGATGGGTGCACTAAGGCTACGTGTGCATCAAGACAAGGAGGAGTGATCTGAAAATGAAAAAGGTTTGTGTGCACAAATTTTCAAGTGAAATAGTTAAGTGACTTAGGAAACTCTATCAAGTTGCAAAAACTTAAAATTAATGAGTTTTTACTTAATATGAGCAGCATAAACTGATATAAATAACCATCATAAGAAAGCACATAACACATGAAAATGATAAAGGAGTTCACCCCTCTCTTGGGCTACATCTCCTGGTCCAACTTCCAATAGAGCATTTTCATTAATGATGAAAGTGTCAAAACTAATGATTTACAATGCTTAGAATTCAAAATAGATTGCTTCAATGGCTCCAGAACGTCCATAGATCCCTAACTAGGCTCTTCCTACACCTGGTTTGGCCAAAAAATGGAGAAAATACACTTCATGGAATTTTTTCCCCAATATCTTGTTGTACCTGATAGCCAAAACACACTCTGTGAAAACTCTTCCCGGCTCCGAGTGTTTCCTGTGAAAAAACCCAACACCACGTGTCCGATTAAAAAATCTAGTAAACTGTCAAACCTTTAACGCGATAGGCGCCTAAATGGGCGGAGGTGTGGTCGTGTGGCCCCCCATGTGGCCAGGCACTGACATGAATTTCCGCACCCTCGACTAACTATTGGAACCTCTACACCAAAGGTCATATGGAATTATGGTAAGGTGTAGTGACTGAGGGTTGGGTCCAAGCCCCAACCAAGATCTTCACCAAATGAATTATAGTGAAAATTTAAATATAAGTTTTAACACTATACGGTTAAGTACCAAACACGGGTGGGCTGGTAGCCCAACCTTTTCCAAGACTATGCCACTTTCAGAGGTCCCAGGTTCGACCCCCTCAAACTCCAATAAAAGTTTACACCAATAACCAACGTTGGGGTCCCACGTGGCGGGCCCTGGCTGGGCCACATGACACCTTTCCAATCACCACACACATGCCATGTGTTAGACCAGGATTGATCCACCACACCCTGCCAACTCATATTTCCATATCATCACCTTGACAAGTCACTTGTATGGCCCCCTTTCCGGATGAGTAGTATGGTCTGCGCAGTCATCCTGTATGGACTGTACAGACCATGTACATTCAACATTTTGCTTCTTTGTCAAAGTGGACAGAATGTGATATCTTAGTCATACAGACTCTGTTTGAGCCTGTTTAAGTTATGTTAGGATCGTGAGGATGAGATCTACACAATGAATCCATTTTTGAGCAATTATGAGCACTTTGATTTTTGAGTATATTTTGATCCCTTGGATCACTCCTCCCCATTGGGAGGCTTTTGGACCTCCAAAATACTACTTTCAGTCAATATGAAGATGAGGGTAAAGTTCCCTAACCTTTCCAACCTCAATCCATCTATATTTTCTTGGATTTGTACCTTTAAGACCAACCTGAAGGTATTCCACATTCTCTCATTTTGAAGTTCTTATCTTCCTATCAAGGATTGTATCCTCATGCAATACTGAAAGATATTCTAGCGAGAAGTCATCTATGTAAGGAATCTGAACATGCTCTCCTTGATTATTAATCAAAGGAGGCTCATACAATCTCAAATTATCATCATTAACATCTTCATACATTTGCATATAAGGAGGCAAATCCAAACTGAAGGCATTGTTACCAATATTTTCAAGTATATTGAAAGGTCCATATCTAATTGGTTTCAGTTTTTTACCTTATCCTTTAAGCCTCTCTTTTCTAATGTAAATATAAACATAATCTCCAACTTGGAAGCTGTGATCAACATGATGTCTGTCTTGTCTTGTCTTGTCTTGTCTTGTACTTGGTTTGGCTCTTTTCCAATTGTTCTTGTACCATTTGATGCACCAACTAAATTTTTTCAATGAAATTCTTTGTTGTATCAATGTCATAATGACCATCAATAGAAATATCCTTCCCAAAGATAAAATCTAAAGGATATTTTTGCAAAGAACCAAAACATGCCTCAAATGGAGATGTTTGAGTTGAAGAATACTTATCCTGGTTATAAGCATGTTGAATGTAGTGTAGGTGCTCATCCCAAAGCTTAGGATGTTTGTTGCAATAACCATGAAGAATACATACTATTGTTCTATTCACCACTTTTGTTTGACCATCAGTTTGTGGATGGAATGTTTTTCTCTTTTTTCATCTTGGTGTCCATGAGTGCCCATAAGCTTGACTAAAAGTTCCCAATAAATCGAGAATCTAGATCATAAATAATGGATTTGGGCAACCCAAAATGTACCCAAACATGATGAAAGAACATTTGTGCCATTTTTTCAGCTGTAACCTTCTTCTTACAAGGAATCAAAATACACATTTTTCTGAAATAGTAAACCACAACATAAAGATAATCATGATTCTTTTTTGACATAGGTAGACTTCCTACAAATTCCATGGAAATGCTTTCCCAAGGATGAGAAGGAACCGAAAGTGGAGTATACAAACCCAAATTTCTATTTCTAGGATTACTTGTAGCACATAAAGAACATCCTCTTACATATATTGAAACACTTTCATTCATTTTAGGCCAATAGCAATACCTTTGCAAATTAGCCACCGTCTTGCCTACACCAAAGTGGCCAGCAACAAGAGAAAAATTTGCTTCTCTTATGATGTTGAATCTTTCACCCTGTGGAATACATAGCTTGCTAAGATGATACAAAATATTATCATTCACATGGTAATCCAATTCCTCAACTTGGTTAGAATGACACAAAGTCGCATAAACCTCTTTAAAATCAAAATCTAAAGCATATTGTTCAACATAGCTCTCATGAATGGTAGAATTATGCTTAAGAATAGCTTAAGCACTAACATTAGGCCTAGAAAGAATATCAACAAATTTGTTATAAATGTCTTTCTTATACCTGATAACCAAGTGGAATTGTTGTATAAAGCCCATCCATCTGAAGTGCCTTGCTTGCTGCAACTTTGTTTGTGATTGTAAGTATTGCAATGGTTGATGATCTATTTGAATGATAGTTTCTTTTCCCAACAAATAATGTTTCCATTTTTTCACACTTTGCACCAATGCATACAACTCCTTATTATATGTAGGATAATTAATCACAACACCATTAAAAGTTTCAGAATGAAAACAAATGGGATTACCATGTTGCAACAATAATGCCCCCATTGCATAATTACTTGCATTTGTTTGTATCTCAAATGGTTGTCTCAAATTAGGAAGTGCAAGAACTAGAGTTGAACTAATCTTCTCCTTCAATGCATCAAAATATTTTTGTTGCTTTCCTCCCCATTGGAAAACTTGCTTGATGCTTGTCACTACATGTAATGGAGTTTCAATTGAAGAGAAGTTATCAATAAACTTTCTCCAATATTGGGATTCTCCCAAAAGGCTTCTTACCTCTGTCACATTTTTGGGATTGGGCCAATCCAAAATGAATTTGACCTTGGAAGGATCTATTTTTAGTTCTCCTCCTCCAACAATTTGTCCCAAGTAAACGAGTGAGGTATTTCCAAACTCACATTTAGACATCTTCAAAAACAAATTTTCTTTCTTTAAGACATCTAAAACTTGCTTTACATGCATAAAATTATCTTCATGAGATTTGCTAAATATTAAAATGTCATCCAGGTATATAATTACACAATCATCAAGAAAATGCCTTAAAACATTATTCATTACTCTCATGAATGTAGCAGGAGCATTACAAAGCCCAAATGACATAACCATCCATTCAAACACACCTTTATTTGTTTGAAAGTTGTCTTCCATCTGTCTCCTTCAACAATCCTAATATGATGATATCAAATTCTCAAATACAACTTATTAAAATACTTAGAATCTTTCAGTTGATCAAGAAAATAATCAATTCTAGGAAGAGGATAATGATTATTTACTGTAATCTTGTTCAAGGATCTGAAATCTACACACATGTGCCATGTACCATATTTCTTTGGTACTAAAAAAATTGGTGACCCACATGGCGATGTGCTTGGTATGATAACCCCTTTTTCAAGCAACTCTTGGATTTGCTTTTTAATTTCATCATTCTCCATGTCTAACATCCTATACATACCAATGTTTGGAAGAGGAAAATCTTGTTTCATTTGTATCTCATGTTGGATACCCCTTTTAGGAGGCAATCCTTTTGGTTCCTAAAACATCTCATCATATTGGTTAACAACCTCCTATAAATCAGATTTTAACTTTGCATCACAACCTTGAAAAGCCTCTTTTTCAACATTGTTTTTGGTTTTGATCATCAAGAGTACAAAGTTCTTACTAGCATTGACTAATCTTTTCATTTGTCCAACATTTACAAGTGACAAATTCAAATTCTTTGTATGTTCTCTAATAATGTACTCAACCCCATTTTTAAACATATGATATTTTTTCTCATGACGATGAAATATGGCTCACCTATCATATAAATATGGGCTTCCTAACATAATACCAAAAATATCCAATGGAATAACATCAAGCTCTACCTCATCTATAAAGTTTGTAGTTATGGAAAATCTAAGTTTACATCTTCTTGTCACATGAAATTTGGCATTGTCACATATCCAACCTAGAGGATATGGTTTAGGATGAGGAGTAGTTTCCAAATTCAATTTCTTAACAATGTCTTCAGATATGAGGTTTGCTTGAGATCCAGTATCAAAAAGAGTATCTATCTTGGTATGCTTTGAAATAACCCTTATGTGGAAAATCTCTATTCTTTGTTTTTCATGTTGAGTTTCATTGAGGCTACTACTTGAAGAAATAGTACTTTCAATAGAATCCTTACCTTGAAAACCCATGGCTGTAATTTTTGTTTCATCTCCCGAATTAGAACCTAAATCATGTTGTGTAGTTGCAACAGTCTTTGGTTTCCCTTTGTTGTTGAAATTTTTGGGTCTCATTTAAGGACGAAGTTTCCAACAATGGTCTCCATCATGGCCATCTTTTGAATAGTGTTTACATGAGAGTTTCTCTCCCTCTTTCTTGACTAAAGCATTATTTCTTCCATTTCCTTTGAATTTCCTCTTTCCCTTGTCTCCCTTGACAAATGACTTCTTGCTGCCTTCTTGAGGTTAATTCCTCCCTCTTGCTTCCAAATGATTTTCCTGTACACAAAATTCATCTAGATTTGTAGGGTCAAACATAAGTATTGTGTGTCTCAAGTAGTTATGCAATCCTCCAATCTATTTTAATAAAGTTTCTTGAGAAGATAAATCTATACCCAAAATCAAAGCTCTTATTCTAAATTCTTGAGTGTAGCTTTGCACACTTTTCCCTTTAGCTTGTCTAAAATTTTGCCAATCCATAATATCTTTCTACATGTATGCTAATGGATAAAATTTCCTTTTAAGTGCAACAATACAACCATTCCAAGAGGATAAAACTTTAGCATGTTTCTTCATGTCATCTTGAGTTTTTGCTTCCCACAAAATGAGTGTTGCACTTTACAATTTAAGAGAAGAAATCTAAATCTTAGTTTCATCATCTTTGATTCTTTGTATCCTACAATACACTTCAATTTGACGAATCCAATTATCCAATTTCTCAGGATTTACCTCTCCATTGTACATAGTCAATTCAAACTTAATATAAAGATTAAGAAAAGGATTTTGTGGAGGAATTTTACCATGTTATTTTGGAGAATTTGGAGGTGATTGTGAAATGGTAGAAGAAGTGGAATATGGAGGTGAAGGAGGTGGAGTATCACCATTCCCTCCATTTCCTTTTGGAGTTTTATCACCACTATATTCATTACCTCTTGGAGGATTTGAGCTTTCACCTTGCAACCTTGCATTTATTTCTTCAATTAAAACTTTCCCAATTTATGTCATATCATAAAAACCTTTTTTGAAATTTTCATCTTCTGAAGTAAGAATTTCATGACTTTCCTCATGAGCCATACTTGGTGAATACCTCCTTGAATATTGAGGCAAATGTGCAATTCTCCTTATTTAAAGTTGAGAATTTGGATCTACAAGTTGACCTTCTCCTATTGTGAGCTTCAACCTTGTAATAATAAGAAAACAAACACTTGCAAATAAACAAACCTTCAAAAACCTTTGCTCTGATACCAACTTGATCTGAAAATGAAAAAGGTTTGTGTGCAAAAATTTGCAAGTGAAATAGTTATGTGACATAGGCAATTGGATCAAGTTGAAAACACATAAACTTAATGAGTTTTTACGTAATATGAGCAGCATAAAATGATATAAACAACCATCATAAGAAAACACATAACACAACAAAATGATAAATGAGTTCACCACTCTCTTGGGCTACATCTCTTGGTTCAACTTCCAATGGATCATTTTCATTAATGCTCAAAGTGTCAAAATCAATGCTTTACAATGCTGAAAATGAAAAATAGATGGCTTCAATGGCTCCATAATGTCCCAAAATCCCTAGCTAAGCTCTTCCTACACCTGGTTTGGCCAAAAAAAGGAGAAAATACACTTCCTAGAAGTTTTTCCCCAATAGCTTGTTGTACCAACTTGCCAAAACACACTCTTTCTATACTATACCTAGCTCCGAGAGTTTCCCTTGCAAAAACCCAAAACCACACGTCCATTTTGAAAATATGGAAAACTGTTGAACCGTTAATGTGATAGGCGCCTAAATGGGCGAAGGTGTGGTCGTGTGGCCCCCCATGTGGTCGAGCATAGACCTAAATTTCTGCACCCTTCGACTAACTGTTGGAACCTCCATGCCAAAGGTCATATGGAATGGTGGTAAGGTCTAGTGACCACAGGCTGGGGCCAAGCCCTAACCTGGACCCCCACCGAATAAAACATAGTAAAAATTTAAATATAAGTTTTAACACTATACGGTTAAGTACCAAACAGAAGAGGGATGGTAGCTCGTCCTCTACCAAGATTATGCCACTATCAGAGGTCCCAGGTTCAATCCCTACAGACTCCAAAAATGTTTTACACCAATAACCAACGACGTGGTGCCACATGGTGGCCCCTGCCTAGGCCATGTGGCACCTTTCCATTCATCAAAAACATCCCATGTGTTAGACCAGGATTGGTCGACCACACCCTACCGACTCAAATTGACACATCATCACCTTGACACATCACTCGGACGATCCCCTTTCCATGTCAGCAGTATGGTCTGCACAGTCAGCTTGTATGAATGTTATAACCCTAAATTGCACCACACATGCTTACCTGGCATCAGGCCAACTCATATCCCTTCTTTGCCAAAAAACTATTGAACAACTCTTCTAAAAACTCCATTTTTAAAAGTACATGCTAGCTGGCCCACTACAGCCCACGTGTATCTAAAAGTAAACGCTAGTAGGCCCACTACAGCCCGCGTTTACCTTCAGAATCACAAAAAAAGGAAAGTTTCCGACGAGACAAAAAGCTATGGGTCAGTTAACTGAAACTCCCCACCATGCATGGCCGAGAGTTCGTCCAAAACCCTAGCTCCTTCTAGCCTATAAAAGAAGGGGTAGGGGTACCATTTGGAGGAGGAATAATGTAGCGAAGAAACTCTGCCCATTTTCTGAATCCATTTGTCCCAACCCTTTAGCCTTTCCTCAAGCCTAAGGAGAATTAACGCAAAGCAGTTGGAGGACAAAAGAAGAGGAGGAGCCCAGGATTAGGATCAAGAAGTGGTGGCCGGTCTCGACTATTATTGTAAGTTGATTCATCTTGAGAATAATAAAAGAATACTTTTCCCGTCCCAATGCATGAGTTATATGTGGTTTGTGTAATCTATGCCTAATTTCTAACCCTCAAGTAGAAAAGTAGCATGCATGTGTGGTTGTGTGTTTTGATTGCAGGATAACTTTGGAAGAAGCAGAGCGAGCGAGCGGTCAAGAGCGCAACGGAGGATCTACACCAAACATCAGTAAAAAGGTTAGTAGTTCCTTTCCATGCATGTATCGTGAAAGAGGGGTTTAAGTTTTGGGTGGTAGGTTAAAAGGTCATTTCTTTACGGTCAAAATATGCATGCAAGCCTAGCCCTAGTTTGCTAGTCTGTAGGGTATTATTTCTCAACAACAGAATTGGCAACTCCACTGGGGAAAAGATACTCTTTAGGGTTTCTGGATTTAGTTGAGTTTTTGGGTAGTTTAAGAGATTAGATTTTTTGTTTCTTTGCCTGTATTTTTTCTGTAAGGCCTTAGCTAGCAAGGAACCTGGTTCTTTATACCAGTTTTCCCTGACTATTGCTTGACAACAATTTTTGGGACACACAGAGGTACACGCGGCCTGCAGAAGGCCTGCACGCATGTAACCCGCGCCCTAATCTCTTGCAGCCCACATGTGAACGCTTACTGTAGAGGTTTTAGTAGCATGTAGGAGTCAGAAAGCTTGAGAGGCATTCCTCCTCTTCTCTGTCAGAATTTTACATTCTCAGGGGGCTTTCTGGATCCTGTCTGAGTCCTGCTGGTTCACAGTCTTGTCTCAGTTTCCTTTATTGCATTTTGTTATTCCTTGCAATTATTCTTCTTTTCTGTTAGGAAGAAGCATCCAATCCTTTAAGAGACCCTGGTTATCAATACCAAAGGCCTCTTCCTGGTCTGGGCTGCCTATGTTTATTTTTTGTCTGGTATTTTACACATACACGCAGTCTGTGCAAGTGTAGCCCACGGGTACACGCGCTCTATTGTAGCTTAGCACGCGTTTGCACGCGTGCTGTTTCAGTGACAGAGGCATGCTTTGACAGGTTGCTTTTCAATCAGGGTGGAGCAGCCATCCCCTCCTGTGGTGAGAAGTGTTCCTCTCAGGTGTTTGAGCCCAGGGTTGAACAGTCAGTAGGTTAGGGCCTCTTATCCTTAGCCTGTTTTTTCTTAGTTGATATTGGATAGAAAAGATAAAAAAGAAAAAAAAAAAATTATGGTTTTTAGACAAGCATAGGAGTTCGTGCTTTCTTGATTTCCATTGGGTATCTTTGCTCTGATTCCTTGTGATCTGCGCTTTAAGCCAGAATTTTGTTTTGTTTTCTTGGTTTTGTGCTTGTCAACATTTTCCCTTTGTTGCTTCATTTAGCACTTAAATAAAAAAAATATATTTCTTTTTCATTTTCTTCTTTGTTTGAAGATTGTGTTTCTGCATCAATAGCTAGGAAGAAGTCTTTTGTTCATAAGTTTTTGCAGTGCATTTAGAGGATAAGTAGCTTGTAGTCGAGCAAAATTCCTTTATGTTTGCTGCATGAAATCTTAGAAAAATTGAAAAGAAAAGAAGTCTTTCTTGTGTGAAAAGTTGTTGATTTTTGCATTTAGTAAAAGCATTTTGTTTCCAGCTTTTTTCATTTGTTTTTGCTTTGAGTCTTTACACATCATCATTTTCACCTTCATACCCCGTGACGTAAAAAAGCCCATAAAAGCAACACTAATTTAAAATCTATTAGACTTTTTGTTTGTAGGGTTCATACACTAGTTCAGGACTAGGGCCTTGGATTAGGTTGGAGAGGTAACTCTCCAAGGTCACTCAAAACCAAACATTGGAGTCTGTGATAGGGAGTGTAGAAGTCCAGTTTCGTGGAAGTTATCCGGGACCCCCCTCTAACACAGGGGATAAACACGAGGTTGTGTGAGGAAAGGTAGCAAAGATAACCCCTCCAAAGCTAGACCAAGTGTAGTGGAGAACACATATCGAGGGCTTGTTTTGGGATTCCGTCGTTTGCATTTTCCACGGGGCTTCATGGGTCTCGAATCCGTTCGGGGTCCTCAGTTGTCTTTCAGACCATTTGCTCTCGATACCCTTGACAGGTTTCGGGCTTGATACCCTGCTCATTGTGGTCTACCCGACTATCGACTGTACCCGCCTGGTGACTATTCGCATGCTGGAAATCTAGTTGTCAATCTTTTTTAGGGACATACACAAGTGACTACGGGGGTATACCACGGTACCTATGACAGACATTGGGCCATGCTTTGCAGAGTATACCCAGAGGGTGCTTACATTTTCGAGTTGCACTTGCACCGGTAAGTTTCTCTAGTGTTGGTTGTTGTAACTGTTCTTCAAAATAGTTAGTGATTGCTTGTCTTATCTCTTAGAGGATTCTTTTTTAGTGTGTGTTACTGTTTGAACGTGTAGAATACCTTAGCATGTCTTGGATCTTCTCACACAGTGGAGGATCCCAAGCTCCGTCGGTCACGAAGGCTTTTGGGCCTACCGCCGGTTATACTGGAGCCACCCCCGCCACCATTGAGGCGGAAGCTAGACCAACAAGGGTCTTTCGAAGCAACCGGGTTACAAGCCATTGTGCCCGAACAACTCCTAGAGGAATCAACCGCCAATCTTGGTTCGGTTGAAACCCCAACTACTGATACTTGGTCATCGGTTATTGTACCAATCCAATTTTACGAACGCCTGTCAGTGCCTCACACAGTGATGGAACCAAATGTTGTTACTTCTTCTGGGAATTCTTCCATTCCCACCACCGTTGCTACCACAAGAGAAGCATCTCCTAACTTATCGTCATCGGCCCGGGCCACCATGGTCTCGGCCGCAACTACGTCGCACAGTGGATTGACCCCATCTATCGCGGCGGCCACAAATCATTCACACCTAGTGCGACAGGCTCTCCGTTCTCATATGGTATGCCTAGTTCAGGCACAAGTCCTGCACTCACTCACTCCACTTTACAGACTTTGGGTTTGGGGGCAGGGAGCTCTACTACTCCTCTGCAAGGTCAACTTGGGGGCATTCCTGTCCCTTTTAACGCCTTTCCTTACACTGGAGGTCATATCTCTCCTTCGTCCCCTTCGCTTGGTGGTCCGCATCAGCAGTCCACCGGGCAGCCTGCACACACGAGTTTATTTGGAGTCGGGAGTCAAGGAACACCTGCGCACACTATACCAGTAGGTTCGTCGCCGTTTGTTTGGAACGAGACATTTGGTAACAACACTTGCACATCCACCGCTTTCCCGTCTGGGGGCACCCCCATTTTTGGACAGTCTACTCCGGCGCAGGGTACTATTCCTACATCAGGGGCACATATAGCAGGACTTTGGAACTCAGGTTAAGGATCCGTTCCCTCCTCTGGAATTCCATTATGGGGTAATTATTTCCACAGTCAATGGAACCCTGGACAGACTTCTATGCCTCTCCCATCAGGACCGGCATGGGGTAATCCTTCCCAAAGTCCGTCACACACGATGAATGCCCAACATCCTATGTCCTTTATGGGGAATCAGCCAATGATGCCTCCATAGATGCAAAACCCTTACGCTGGTCAGGGCCATGGTTTCTACCAGAATCCGGGCCAGCAGCCAAACTTTTCCTGGCAACCTGGTGCCAGTCAAACTCCAGGACCCTTTTTCCTAGGCTATCAGCAGCAACCCAAACTACCATTCCTGGCAACGTTACACTTTCCAGATTTGACAAGGTTGTTAAATGATCCTATTTTTCACGATCCACGTTGGCCTCCTATGCCAACGAAGTTGCCTTCGTACATTCCAAAGTTTGAGGCCAAGCCTAACAAAGATCCAGGTGATCACCTGACTACTTTCCATCTTTGGTGTTCATCTAACTCATTGAAAGATGACTCCGTCCAGTTGCAATTGTTTCAAAGCACTCTTATCGGGAGTGCTGTGAAATGGTACATCGAGCTCGATCGCTCAAGATACTCTTCTTTTGGCGAACTAGCGATGGCCTTCCTTAACCATTTCCAGTTACCTGTGAGATACGACGCTGGCACAGAGCTGCTTGCCAATTTCGAACAAACGACAACAGACCATATCTATGATCATATCCGAGAGTGGAGACGTTGAAAGAGTCTAATCAAAGTACCAATCCCACCAGCATTCCTTCTTGAGTGGTTCCTTAAGTCTTTAGTCCCACAATTATCCAAAGACGTCGTGACTTCAGGAGTTTTCTCTAAAGAAGATGCCATCATGAGGGCTCAACAGTTTGAGCTCATCTATTCTCAGTATGGTTTATTATACAATATCCTTCCGGATGCACCACGATCGATACTGGATAAAACTAGATAGAGAGTTGGACCATATGCCGATGGTATTGTTGGCTCAGCACAAACCAAGCCCCCTGAGCAATTGACAAAGCAATTGCAACAGTTATCTATACAACACTTAGCCGCCAGCCAGACTATTGCTTTGGCTGCTCCTCCCACCCAAATGTCAAAAGTACACTCCGTGTAGACGACTAACCCAAAGGCCACCCAGCAACCTAAAGGGAAGAAAAAACAACGAAAAAAGGGTAAGGGGGATAAAAAACCCACCGATAATGTTGGCGAGGGAACCACGGAAAAACGGAAGGTGAGGTATCCGTGCAATTTATGTGTGGAAGACCACCTGACCCATCTATGTCCTCGACTTGCAGAGGCCCAGAGGTTTGTCACACATCAACAAAAAGCCATGTTGACTAATCCCTTTCAGCATGGGCAGAATTTAACTCAAGCCTCTACAAGTGTCGAAGGGGGCAGCCAAGAAACCTGCCCTCCTCCAAACAATCCCTCATCCGCGAATGTATGTATGGTTAGGGATGATGCTTTAATAACGACTAGAGCGCACGACTATAGCAAACCAAGCGCCTCTGAGAAGGGTAAAGAAGCTGAGATCCCATCTCTTCCTCTACAGATCAAGAAGACGTTGGGTGAAACAATGACACGCATCCCAAAGGATGCATTTAAGAAAGATTCTCACAACCCAAATGCAAGAGCTGCCCAGAATTACTCTGTGGTGGAATATTTATCACAAACCCCTTGTGCGATGTCCTCTTTGGAGGTCCTCCAAAGATGACCTGCTCAGAGGAAAGCCGTGTTGACTGCTTTAGGCTCTACTGAGACTTGTAACCCGGGTATCATCATGTTAGATACGACCGACTTAAAACCTCGTCTGTCTTACCACGTCGCGTTTCAGATAGTAGTGGCTCATCCCACGAAAACTTTTACCAAGAATATCTTCCGCACGGTGGTCGACAAGGGCGCTTCGACTTGCATTATGTCGTTAGCATGCTGGAAGGCCATTCGTCAGCCCGCTTTGTCTCCATCACCTACTCTCCTCACTGTGTTTGACGGTCGTTCTTTCCGACCACATGGCATCATTCCTTCTTTCCCTATGCAGTTAGGAGGGAAGACTGTGTGTGTCGAAGTAGAGGTAGTCGATGCTCCCCTTGACTATAACCTCTTGTTAGGTCGAAGTTGGACTTATGCTATGCAAGATGTGGTTGCTACATTTTTTCGAGTCTTGTTGTTTCCACACGAGGGTCGGATAGTGACCATTGATTAATTGTCCTTCTCTAGGCCTGACCCAGCTTTTGGGGCATCCATGGTTCCCATGATTGATAATCTGTAGCCTGGTGTCATTAACGTTGGAGTTGGTTTGTGCCCATCATTGATGGGTACCTTTGATTACCCACCTCCTCATGACGACGTCAAGTTTATATGGAATCACCACAAGGCTGAGATTTTTCACGTTTCGTCATTCCGCATGACTTACTTTGAGGATCTGTGGATTCTTCCTTCCCCATCAGCCACGATGGATGAGACAAGGCACTCCAGCATGTCTGTTCCCTTGTCGACGGTTGAAGTAGCGTACTCTTTAGTCTAGCAAACTTCAGCTAACCCTGATCCGACTCCGGCACAAGAGTTGGATCCACTTCCAGAGCCTATTTGGGCTCAGGATTCTCTTTCTACCACCGATTCGTTAGACTTAGTCTTTCCTTCTGACGAAGCAGTAATCGAAGAAATGACTAGTCTGGACAAACCTTGGGAAGATCTTCATCACAGATCATATTTCCTCCCAAAGTTAAGCCGAATCGAAGCAGGAGAATTCACCATGACTATGACTGGAGATAGGTCTTGTCATACTAATCCCTTAGCTACACACAAGATCTATGCTGAAGGTAATATGGGAACTATTGCTGAAATGATACCTATCAATATCTCCAGAACCCTTAGCGTCATAGACAATGTTTTCGTCGGAGCATACAACTCCCCCGAGGAGATGCCAGGCATCGACCCACAAAGAGTCTATCATGAGCTAACTTTGTTGTTTTCAAGCTCGCTTTGAGATCCGAAAGCAACATCCGACGAGACTGCATTTATGCTTTTCGATCTCGACTGGATTAACTGAGTAAAGTAACCATTATGGAGTCTTCTTTAAGCCCTTTTCAGACTCCTTAAAGATGAAAATATTGTCGAGTGACCTTGTTTCTTCACACTCGTTAAATTGGTCCAAAAGAACGTTCCTTAAACGGGTCTCCTTTTAAGCCCTTTTCAGACCCTCTAAACATGAAAATATTGCCGAGCGATCTTGTGGTCTTTCGCGCTCGCTAAACTGAAATTTGAAGTCACATCTGTCCGGCGGTAGTTTACCCCTTTTTCGGTCCGGACGACCAACTGTACGAACAAAGGAATACTCTATTGAATTCCCATTCTTTAGAAGAGTATCCTCAGGTATAATTTTATTCCTTTTTCGGGCCTGAGGGACTAAATTTACGAAAAAGAAACCCCCACGTAGTCCATAGTTAAGCTCTTTTTCGACTCCCTAAAATTGAAAAGATCGTCGAGTGACCTTATTCTTTCACACTCGTTAAATTGGGCCAGAAGAATATTCTCGACGGAGTCCATAGTTAAGCTTTTTTAAGACTCCTTAAAAGTGAAAAAAGAGCCGAGTGATCTTGTCCTTTTCACACTCGTTAAAATGGTTTTGAATTGACGTCTAATCGGTGCTAGTTTATCCCTTTTTCGAACCAACTAGACTATTGTCTAAAAAGGTACCCCAATGGAGTCTCATTTTATGCTTTTTCAGACTCTCTAAATATGAAAAACCACTGAGCTTCCCTTCTCTGGGCTCGTTAAAATTACATCGAAGGACGTTACCATTGTGTGTTCTATCAACCGCATTTGCATATCTTACCCATCAGCCTTGTAACAGTTTTCTTTTGCGTCTTAACACCTTTGGCCGCTGGAGAATTTTTCCCGAGTATCATTTCCCTAGAACATCAGTCTTGTCCTTGTGCCTTGAGCTTGTATGTTTGCAGTACTCGTTCCTCCATTGTAACATAATATTCGTTTATTCTTTTTCAAAATCATCAAAAAGAACAAAAAAATTAAATATACCCCAAAAAGAGGATGGGAAAAGTATTTTCCTTATTGGCAGCATAATGAGTCGCCCTTGGATGAAGCACATATGTCCATTTGATCATCAGACTATGGGATGTAGTACGACCTTAGGAAGCTTTTTCTCGCTATATAGAGTTGTGTCCTCCACCGTTTGGTTACTCTTCCAAACATATGGAGAGTTTGTGTTGCCTCCTGCTTCGTAGACTTATGATTAACATATATGCTGCCTGAGTCTTATCACTTGTCGTGTTGTTGTCCAAGGGAAGTTTTGTCACTAAGCCTATGTCAGCCCCTCTGCAATATGTCTCTTGTCCGCATACCCGGCCATCCTGAATGTCCAATCAAGTCCTTGTTCGAAATCACTGAAGCCTTCAATCCGATCATCAAGATTATCAAATCCATAACCGACGAGCCGTCGAAGACCTCTGGGTAGTGTAGTCATACACTCATATTACACTCCTACCCGAGTTTTAGAATATTTTGAAGTTGTTGCTCGAGCAGTACAGCCATCAAGCCGAATCATCTTCTGGAATATGGGTACTCTATATGTACATCTTTCTGATTTCGAGATGTAGCTCCGCTGTGTATTATTCGTGGCTACTCTTTATAGTTATTTGACATGGATCTACAATGTATTTGATTGGTATCCATGGTTCTAGTTTATCCCGAGCATGGGTATGCCCGCCTCAGTGAGACATTTGTTGTTTTGCAGACGACACCTCCTGGTTCCTGATTCTTGGGCTCACTCATTCAGCATATCAGTACAGATTGGTAATGTATTTCGGCCATCAGATGCTCTTCTGACCTCACACATTAGGGGGCATATGTTATAACCCTAAATTGCACCACACATGCTAACCTAGAATCAGGCCAACTCATATCCCTTCTTTGCCAAAAAACTACTAAACAACTCTTCTAAAAACTCCATTTTTAAAAGTACACGCTAGCTGGCCCACTACAGCCCGTGTGTATCTAAAAGTAAACGCTAGCAGGCCTACTACAGCCCGCGTTTACCTTCAGAATCACAAAAAAAGGAAATTTTTCTATGGGACAAAAAGCTATGGGTCAGTTAACTAAAACTCCCCACCATGCATGGCCGAGAGTTCGTCCAAAACCCTAGCTCCTTCTAGCCTATAAAAGAAGGGGTAGGGGTACCATTTGGAGGAGGAATAATATAACGAAGAAACTCTGCCCATTTTCTGAATCCATTTGTCCCAACCCTTTAGCCTTTCCTCAAGCCTAAGGATAATTAACGCAAAGCAGTTGGAGGACAAAAGAAGAGGAGGAGCCCAGGATCAGGATCAAGGAGTGGTGGCCGGTCTCGACTATTATTGTAAGTTGATTCAACTTGAGAATAATAAAAGAATACTTTTCCCGTCCCAATGCATGAGTTATATGTGGTTTGTGTAATTTATGCTTAATTTATAACCCTCAATTAGAAAAGTAGCATGCATGCATGGTTGTGTGTTTTGATTGCAGGATAACTTTGGAAGAAGCGGAGCGAGCAAGCGGTCAAGAGTGCAACGGAGGATCTACAACAAACATCAGTAAAAAGGTTAGTAGTTCCTTTCCATGCATGTATCGTGAAAGAGGGGTTTAAGTTTTGGGTGGTATGTTAAAAGGTCATTTCTTTACAGTCAAAATCTGCATGCAAGCCTAGCCCTAGTTTGCTAGTCCGTAGGGCATTATTTCCCAACAACAATGAACTATACAAACTGTGTATAATGAGCATTTTTCTTGTTTGGAAAAGTGGACAAAACGAGATATCCTTGTCATATGGAATCCTTTTGAACCTGTTTAAGTTGTGTTGGGATCATGAGGAAGGTATCTACGCAATGAATCTATTTTCGAGCAATTACAAGCACTTTTAGTTTTGAACATATTTTGATCCCTTGGATCAAGGAGGGCACGCTTGTGTAGAGGGTATCAAGTACAAGGAAATAAGACAAGGATTTAGTAAGGTTCAATTGGGAAAATTAAATGACAAAGTCATCTCAAAGGAAAAGGTAAAGGGACAAGGAAAGAGAGCCAAGTGTTAGCAAGAGAGGAAGGGCACACCAAGGCAAAAGACACCTTGCTTCAAGGGGATAGGAGGAACGTCTTCAAGGGAATCCAAAGCATCCAAAAATGGTTTCTATTGTACCATTTTCACTTGTATATGTTTTCCTTGTTGTACATTTTTCTTTGAGATCTTCTATACACATCTAGCTCCAATCTGGTTTTCCCCATGGGGGTTTTTCCAGGGTCATGTTGACCAAAACAATATGTGTCCATTTTCATGCATTCTTAGAAGTGTATATCAAAATTTAGAGTTGTAAATATTTCGAGTAGTCTTATGTGTTTTGATTATTATTGTATGTGCTAACCATTGGTATGAAAAAACTTGCAAGGGCACCTCAAAGAACACTTGACCAATAAAAATTATGGGTAGAAAGTTACTACATTGTTTGTTGTCCTAGAATGCAACAAAGGACAGTTTTGGAGATTGTAACTTAGAACTAAATTATGTTCAAAGATAAACTATATTTGACAGCTTCATAGTACCTAATTTTTCTACAAACTGCGCTGGAGATCTCAATCACATAATATATACAAGTGGGTATGTGTTTAACCTCTTTGGAGGAGAAACCAGTTGGATGAGAAAAAGACAGGCTATAGTGGCACTTTATACTACATAAGTTGAATACGTGGAAACCACTCATGAAAAAAAGGAAGTGTTAGATTTCAACGCTACAACAACGTACCAAAAAAACCCTAACTACCGACACTTTTGGCAACACCTGTAGAGAAGATGAAGTCCCACCCGAGGTAGAAGCAGGGGTGGTTGCAGGACTCAGATGTCTACAAACTTAGTTGGGACACAGGTCTATGATTCTAATCACTTAACAAAGAACTCAACAGTTATACTTATCAGTATTCAATTCTTAGCGCAGTTAAACCTTAGTTACATCACAATGCAGTATCCAACCAGATCTAGCATCTAACAACACTTTAGCATGACGAAATAGATAAGGTCTTAACAAATTCAACACTAAGCATATGTATACCAGTCAGATCTAACATCCATCCATATTATTAATCACTAAGCATCGACAGATCATTCATCTATATTAAATCACTAAGCACATTAACATATAATCATATCAACACATTGCACAATGCAAAGAAACACAACATATACGTGGTTAACCCCCCCCGGGGGCTACGTCCACCAACTCTTCTTCTCTTCTATTATCTTATGTTAATCAGTTACATGCACAGATCCTCAAAACCCTACTTCGCATAGGACAGGAGATCTGCGCGCACCTTTCCAGATCCTCCTTCCCGGATCTAGGTTACAACACTAAGCCTTCTACAGTCACTTGCACTCATCTCTGCAATCTTCACACAATATGCATAGAGAACTTACAATCCTTCGATCACATAGAATGATCACTAGCACTTAGCACATTGACCTAACTTCACATAGATGTGCCTCCTTACATTTCCTAAATATCTATTTATACTTTAAAAAATAGTCTTAAACATGGGTAAACCCATGGGCCAACATCCCATACCCATTACATAATCCCAAACCCCAAAAAAGACCCAAAAAGGAGTCGAGATCCCATGATATATGCTTCTTCTTGCGCTCCTCCTTTGATAGGCTGTTGAAGTCCCAAAACAGGTCAAAATTGACCAAGGATCTCCCAAAGCTTGGTCAAGGGCCAAAAGGACCCCAACACTCACCTGTGACTTGTTCCGAGTCACTCTCGTCTGGGTAGTTCTGCTTCAAAAGCCTCGAGCTTCTTCGACTTGTTTTTGTTCCATGACCTCCTATTCAACGAAATCTTGGATGTCTGCCTCGTTCACGGGTCCTTCTAGGCATTGTTCTGTTGTAGCAACATATTGCTCCAGTTCTTCTCCTTGGCCTTCGATCTCGGTGAACAGTTGGTAGGCATCATCCTGTAAAGGTTGGATTCTTTGAGTCACTTCCATGACTTTTCTCTGAATGGTGTGAACCTGCTACTCGGTAGTGTGTTGGTCCTGGGATCATTTCATTCTTTCCACAATTGACAAGGGCTTCAACTGCGCCTATATTGTCTCTGCTTGCTGCTTCATCTCCTGGAGTTGCGACTCCAGTGCCTTTAGTTCTGCATTCTCATTGAGTTTCTCATAAGTCTAGGCACTGTGGTCACTGAGTTTCTTGCTTTCCATGGAAAAATATTTTATTCTCTCGACCGTGCTCTGGTCAGTCACTTCTCTTTGATCTCTGAAATCCTGTGGAGTGTTGTGCATGGTGCAGAGCTCTAAATCTGCTATTCTTTGATGTAGTTGTTGGATGGCTTCCGCAAGCTGCTCTACCTGATGCTCAACCTGGTCTTCTGCCTGTGGCTCTAAGCCTGTCATAGAGCGAAGTTCTTTGTTGACTTCTTCCTTTATCTCAAGTTTCCCTGTGCACAACTGTTCCTTTTTTTAATGCATTTGCGCTTTCTCCTAGTGAAACTTTGTCTGGAGAGAAATCTTCTCCTGCTCGACAACTCGACGTTGTTCTAAAAGTATGCATTGTACTTGTGTCTAAGCCTGAGTGGCTTGTTCTATTTCCTCTTGTGCTCGTCACAGGTGAGCTTCAGTTGCATATGCTAGTCGACAGAGTTGGGCTGGCTCATCTCCCAATTCTTTCTTTCTCAATGGCAGGGGCGCAGTGGAAACTGCACGACTAGACTGAAGAGATTGTTTTACCCCTTTGAAATCGACCTTAAGTCTATCATACATTTACTCCTTCTTAGCTTCTTGTTTCTCCATGATTTCCAACGAAGTGTCATTGAGGGATGCTACGATGAAGTCGAAGTCATCAATTGTAAGTACGGTCTTCATATTGGTCACGGTGGCTTGTGATTTCTTCCAGGAAGAAGGTTTAGGGGGAGAAACCTTCCTCTTCTTTAGGGGATCGGTCTCTTCTCTAGGTAGTGTCACTTTTCCTTGCTTCTATTAAGCTCCTTTGCCATTTATTTCTTCCTCCTCACCACCCCCTCGATCAGGTGATACTGAAGAATTCTTCCCTGAGGCACTGCTTAAATCTTGGACCTCCCGAGTCTTCTTTCTTTTGTTGTTTCCAGGTGTGTCCTATTCTTTGTGAGTGGTCTCCAGGCTGTCCAGTTCAGGATCAAACATCTCTGCAGGATCGACGAGGATCGACGAGGATAAGAAGGTCTATGGACCAGTCCTTAGTGATCTCCTCCAGGTCCTCTTCTATAAGTTTATAGTATGACTGGAGTCGTTCCTTGTGTTCATCATCTCGTGTTGTAATGTAAATGAAATGTCAATCTGTGTTGAACTTCATCATGGTTCAAAATATCTGTAAGGTGTTCAGAGTCATGCAAGGATTTTCTTTGATGGCTCTCTTTAGCTGAATGTAATAGGTATGAAAAAAAATGTTTGACTCCCACTGTTTGTTCATATCACTTGAATACCAAAGGGTAGCGAACTTCGCGGCAAGCGGCTCAAATGGTTCGATATCTGGGAAGGTCGCAACTTCCAACATTTCCCAGTAAAAAAAGGTGATAAGGATCAGGATCCAGCTAAAATGGAACTCGTAGCCCTGATCCTGGGCTTCACAACAGTCTAGCTCAAGCTGGTTGACTAGGTACTTCACCCAGTTCATCTGTAGGCCTTCCACACACTTTCCCGTGAGGTCAAAGACAAAGCCCATGACCTGTGTGGGTCGGTTCTTGCATACCATCTTTCCAGCTATTAACTAACATGCTAGGTGCACTGCACAATTATGAATGGAGTCCACCTTATAGCATCGCATCCCCTTCTCGACATCACCGTAAGTGTCCTTAATATTTTGTGCTAGCATGTGGTCTGTGGCTTTTATTGGGTAGAACTCTTGCAGGTCAGGTCCTTGCATACTCAACCCTGTGATCCCATGGATCAGCATCAGATCGAGTGTAATATGATGGTCTAGCCACAAATATCCACCATGGTAACATGACAGTATCATATTGACACGGGCATTGACTTCCTAGTGTCTTCCGAAGTGTGGGATTTTCATGACATTTAACAAGGTGGATTGCACAAGGTTCATCGTCCACGGCTGAGTGATGATATTTGAGTTCTTCCCCTTCATTTTGGTTAGGTACTTGTATGGGGCGAGCATGTTATGATTCTTGCGATCTCTGAGGTTGAAGTCACTGAAATTCAACGCTGCAATATTGTCTTGCTACGCTCAAACCATGTGTATCCCCTTTGACAAGTACATAGTAACCATGGTGTACTCGAAATATCTGGGTACACTATCATGACTTACTGTGTCGGCTAGAGGCGGGATATAGTCGAGTAATATATATGGAATCAACTTCACATTATTTAGATCGTCTATGTGCTTGATTTTCGTTTCTATTGTTGGTCGGGATGGCCCCGATCCGTGAGCATTCGATAGAGAGGCTTGCATTCCTCTCGTCGATGACGCTTGTATACCTTTAGACATCGAAATTACTCTTTCTTTCATGAGGTCAATGAGAAATTCCTCGACAATTTTCTCTACAGCGTTGAACTCGTCTGACATACACGCTCAGGGTTAGCAATCTCAAATTCAAAGAATAATCTCTCAATGCAGTGGGATAGATGGAAAAAATCACAATGACTATTGTGAGAGATAAACTAATCTGGGGGCTCAAATTCATGGTTATAAAAAGTGTTCTTGGTGCATGGCATGACAGGATAAATAGATACTTGGTAACAAATCTCTTGCAATGGATACGAAGCCTTCATTAACTCAGTTCTGTCCATTATGGTGTGGTCCCAATGGTCTGGTGGTGAGCTGTCTGACCATTAATGAATTTCTTCCCATTCAGGGCATCTGTCTAACGGATATATAGTTCCCAATGGTTATATTTCTTCGCCATGGCAAAGTGCCATGTGATGCTATTCTTATATTGCGACGAAGTTCCTTTTTTTCAAATTTTCTTTCTGCAAAGTTTCCTCTAGAAAATTCTGTAACTTTTCAATCTTGGCTCTCTTCTTACTTAGCTTTCTATCCTTTTTCCCAGTGAATTTTATCTCGGTATTCCTTTTTCCATTCTGATTCTTATCTTCTTTTGGCATAGTAACTTCACGTTGTTGAGATTCTTTCAGGGGTAATACTTCATCTGTATTTGGAATAGGTACTACAATCTTCTGTGGGTCTTCTAGTGTTCTTCCAGCTTTGACATTCCAGTCTTTGGTTTCAAATAGCTTCGGTCGGTTCTCTTGTTCTTCAATCAAGTGTGTGATCCTCCTATTCATGAAATCTTTTAGCTCTTTCTTCTTTTGTTCTAAGACTTCTTTTTCTTGCCTTCTGGCTTGATCTCTTTCAATCCAAGGTTTTCCGAGCAACATAGTAAATGGAGTGTTGTCCCCAATAAATTTAACAACTTCATTCTTCCTCTATCAAAGTTCCATTGTCACTCATAGAGATCTGGGTAAGTTTTCCACATAGTTTTATCATCTTTCCTCTGAATAGTCATATTCCTCCCAATGAAGGAATCATAGCAGGATCCCCTAAATTTTCCCAAGTTCTTTCTGTCATAATATTCACCTGTGTTTCTTCATCCATAACACAGTCAATGTTGAAGTATCCTATTCTTTCTTCAATGCATTCTTTTTCTTTGAAGACCTCTGATAAGCTGACATGTCGGTAATCTTTCAGGGTTTCTATTATCTGTAGTAATACTTTCTCTGATTCTTTCTGGGGTTCTGCCATAATTTCAGTGGCTTGACTTTGCTCATGGTCTTCTTGTCTCATATTCATCCTTTCAAGATGAGAAATCATTCTAGGGAAATCCAAAATGTTATGGTCCATAGCTTTGCAACAGAGGCAACTAGGTCTTCTTCCAGGGCATTCCTTAGCAAGATGTCTTGGTTTTCTGCAACTGTAGCAAAGGGTTAATCCTCTCTTTATTTTAAATGCTCCCCAACCTCTCCTGTATTGCACACTAGGATGACAGTAGGTAATCTGCAAAAAAATATTTCTAGAATCCTACATCCATTTGTTAGTCCAAATATTCTTTCTATGCATGGGTATAACATATTTTTCACTATTCTTATCATATCTACTTATATCACATCTTCTTTCATCTATCAGTGCCCTAGTTTTCAGGCTAGGAAAAATCTTATCAAACATGCCCAGATCCATACTTTAGAAACAAAATTTTCCACTAATATTACTTCTACAGAGCACAAAGCTTCTATTTCTAAAACTTTTCACTATTCTTACCTTTATTAGAGCACAAAGTGTTCAGATCTTACCTCTTTTATTTAGATCGGACTTCTTTTCTTTATCACAGAGCTTCACAAACCAAGTAGAGTACTGCACACTAGAGCAACAGGTCTACGCACAGAGCTTTCACAATTTTAGGTCATATTTTTGCACAAAGCTTCTTCTTTCTCAGTTCCTAGCAATGACAGTTTCAGGTTCCGACAATGGAACCATTTGTTGGCACAGGGGCAGACCCAAGGTTCAACTCTACAATAGTGCACCAACAAAACCCTAACTACTGGCCCTTTCGACAACATCTACGGAGCAAATGAACTCTCACCCGAGGTAGAGGCAGGGGTGGTTGAAGGACTCATATGTCTGCAACCTTAGCTGGGACACAGATATGTGATTCTAATAACTTAACAAAGCACTCAATAGTTATACTTATCAATATTCAGTTCTTAGTGTAGTTAAACCCTAGTTACAACACAATGTAGTATCCAACCAGATCTAGCATCTAACAACACTTTAGCATGACGGAACAGATTAGGTCTTAACAGATTCAACACTAAGCATATGTATATCAGTCAGATCTAACATCCATCCATATTATTAGGAACTAAGCATCGACAAATCATTCATCTATATTAAATCACTAAGCACATTAACATATAAGGATATCAACACATTTCACAATGCAAATAAACACAACATATACGTGGTTCACCCCCCCTGGGGCTACGTCCACCAAATCTTCTTCTCTTCTATTATCTTATGTTAATAATTTACATGCATAGAGCCTCAAAACCCTACTCTGCAGATGAGTAATCAATGGCTCATGAAGAGTTGAGAGGTGCAACACCAAGTAAGGTTGGTTTTCTCTTGGTTAAGGGTTTCCAACATAAATCTTTGTGTACTATGTGTATGAGCCATTGATTAATTTATTCTTTTCTTAGAACATGTATGCATTGATTTAATTCACATGTTTAAATATTACAATCATGAGGGTGATTGGATGAGGCATCGATCATAGATCCTCCCCTAGTGGGGACCATCTGTTGTGCCTACAGGTGCGCTGCCTCAACCCTCTTCTAATCCTGGTTGCACTTGGTGTGCGTTTCAAGAGTCTCCATTTATTCATTTGGGACTGGATATAGATGTATCAACCACTCAAAAAAACCCTATTGGATGTCCTCTTCCATGACACAGAATGGGAGTAGTGTATTTTCATCCCCTGGTCATCACTCGTGTTATTCCTGATATTTACTCTAGTCTCACATAATAATGTTAGGAATCCAAATTTTAAGAGAATTTTTTTTTTATAATGATTTTCTACCTTTAGTTTTATCTTTAGGAAAGTCATGTTTCTTGAGATTTGTTGGTTGTTCCACCTGTGAAGTTGGATTAAGACTTTGTTTTTCTTTCAAGATTTTAGGTAAATTGTTTCTTCTATGATTTTGAAAACTGAGAAAACCCAACTGTTGTTCTTGAGGAAGAATTTAAAATATGGATAGAACCTCAGCATATGCTCTAACTCCTCTGAAAAACTCATCATAGGGTGAATCCTCATGGATGTATCTCTTCATGTTAAATTGAGCTAAATGATTTTCTACCACCCTATGTGGATCATGATTTTTGAATTCAATACCAACCAATTTAATATCATCTAAGCTTGAAGCCTATACCTTAGCATGTCCAAAGTATGATAATGAGAATATACCAACCTGTATAGGAAAGGCTGGCCAAACTCTTTTCTATGCAGCCTTTAGTTCTTTGGTGAATATTTAATTTCTCCTTTTTTTCTTTCTTCTTTTTCCACATTACCAAACACCTTTCTCACTTCACAAGAGATTAAAATATCATTTTTTTTCTCATGGAAGAAAGTATTTACGAGGTGATAGTATCTACCCCTATTTATTGGATCTTGGCAATATGAAGCAATGAGTTAGTCTCTAGTTTATTTATACTAGAGACCAATCCGTTCTTATTTCGAATTCTTTGATTCCTTCTGAAATTGTATGATAGTCTACTTCTCTGTAAACACATATGTCTGGTAGAAACATGGGAAGAGCAAGTGGAGATGTGAAGAAACCAAAAAATATGATGTAAGGTAATCTTTCCTCAATGTACCAATTTGCAATGGCACCTAAATTCCCAATAATTTGTTCTGAAATTATAGGGGGAGTCTTAGCATATATAATTTCATGAATAAGAATGACCACATTGTGAAAAATCTCATAAAAATAATCCTTTTCATTTTCCTCCCATAATTTAGAATGATAGAAATGTATGGGCTCAGTGACAGTCAAAGTCCAACTCCAATTCATAAGAGGAAATGGGGTTCTGAAACAAACTGCATCCATAATATATGCATACATATAGAAAGGAGCATGTTCTCCTTTAGACTTTTGAGTTTTGTAATCCCCAATTTGTTTATCTAGGTTATCCAATAACATTTTTCCCCAATCGAAAGTATAACCCTCAACAACTTCATGAATTATAGGAACCCACTCTATAGTAAAATGCGTAGGATTTTTCTTTCCAAACATTCTACAAAGAATCATGGCAATATACAAAATATGGGCATCACAAGAGGCTATAGAGTATATACCCTGGCTATCAGTTTTGAATTCATTTTTATTTCCCCACCAGGTTTTTACTATATCATGAAAAATTCTGCCATATGTTGTAGATTTATCATCCTCAAACTTCATTATAAATAATGCATTATAAGTATATTTTGGGTTTGGGGTTAATTTCTACATTACTTGAATGTCCTCGAGTTGGAAATGGTCTTTTGATGATTATAGATGGTTCTGGTCGGGATATCCACATGCTCTAAGGCCCAACTTATCATATCAGTATATGGCATTAACTTCGACCGAGGTACAACTTTTAAAGTTCTGACTTAGCCGTTTGTCTTAGCTTGGCTACAAATGACTCATCTTCTTCTCCACTTGAATCATCGGAATAGAGGGAATTTTCCTTCTCTAAAATTTCATGATTTAATGATGTCTGTTAGTCAAGCGGTATTATCTGAAATAATGTATGAATTTGGGTTCGGCTCCTCAACAAATGGATCTTGCTTCTTTCTTGCTTTAGGTGGTGCCATGATTTCCAAATATCAATGTTATCCCTCTTGTGAGAAGTAGAAATCTGTGAGTCCAAACTACTTAATGAAAAAGTTCTGGATGCTAATGGAAAAATGCTATAAAGTTCAAAATTCCTTTATTAAAAAATGTTAAACACTAATTATCCTTACATTTAATCCATTAACAGGGTAATCATTCCAAATATTTCAAACTTATTACTTGACAGGCACAAGATTTTCCAATCTTTTACCCTAGCCATGTTAAATACACTTTTAATGATTGCAATGAAGAAAAGTTATTTTGATGGTTCGACATTTGGGAGTTTTGAATGAGGAATAATAGATATCTCCCGAAGGTTGAATTCAGGAAGAAATTATTCAAACTTTAATTTATTACTTCGTTTTAATTGATCATATATTATGGTCACTTTAACTTTAAGTTCTTCAAAACTTTGGGAATCTGGAGCTTCAGGAGTTTTCATTAACAGTGTATAGAGTTTCCCCGAAGGCTGAACTCGTGGAGTGATTACTTACCATTAATCACACCTACTAAAACATGCTTAGCCCATTAATATTTGATGCTTTATTATTTCGATTATTCGGGCACTTCGACACTTTGACACTTCGACGCTCTGACATTGTTTGAATTTGTTCATAATTTGATCTTCCAGAGGACAATCTCCCAGAGTGATGTGGTAGTATGACGCCACTGTTGATGACGTGAAAAAAAATATGAGTGACATATGTTAACCGAAATAGAGTGAATGATGTTACTAAAGCTTCCCAAAATGATTGCCATGTGTCACCATGAGTAAATATTGACAAGTGGTGTATAACATATCCGTTGATTAATTTTAAAATCTTTTGTGGGAATTCATGTCTCCAAGACTCTGGAGCTTCATGACTTTGGGATTTTTAGGCTTTGAACATTTTGAGCTTCTTCTAAATCGCGCAGTCCCGAAGTGAACTTCATATTTCTCTTTTGTTTAAACATTTTGCAATTCTGGAACTTTGAAGTTGCGAGAGTCATTGATCTAGATGACTGTCAAATTTTAATGGTTGGTATTTGATCTTCCCTGTCAAGATGTAACAAAAATATCTTTTAGTCTAAGAAATGATATTCCTAAGTTTAAAAATTTATTTTGAAAAGAACAAAACAAAAAGGAATTTTGATTATTTATTTGAAAATTTCAATTATGTTCTAGCAATTGGGATATATGTACATTCAAAGAGAAGGTACATTTAAGTAGAAGGTACATTCAAATAGAAGGTAGCTAACATACATGTCGATAATGTTGTGTGGGATGTGCATTTGAAAAGTGTTGGGTATGTGTTATATTCTTTGCATGAGTAGTGGTGTCTGAGCGTATGCACTAGGCGCGTAGGGGGGTTTGAGGGGGATGCAAGGGTTTGGGGGAAGCACCCCGGAGAAAAAAAATTATGCCTCAGAAAATGTCACATATTTGTTTCCTCGAAAAACATGTCACATATTTTAGGTGTTTTTTGGGCACATGGTTTCTTTGCCGATGGTTTTCTATTTCCAGTTAAGGAATTAGGGTTGTTGACTAATCCAGGTCATTGGGTTAGGGTTTTGTATTCCATTGGATCCTATATGTATATTGTATTGTAAACAATGTAACACCATGAATTAATATAGAATATGTTGGTTTTCCCGGTTTGGGTTTCCAAGGGAAAAATCTCTGTGTAATGTTTGTATTTTCTGTTGTATCTTTTATGTTCTTTTACTGAATATCTACTTGCAGTAGATATTATACAAGGTTAAAATATATATTTGGTATCAGAGCTTTGTTGGCTTCAGGGGCCTGCCTTTGTGGTCAAGGGTTTGGCTCAAATCTGTGATAAGCCTTGTTACAGTGGGAGATCTGTGGTATTGATTTTTCAGATGAAAAGAAATGGAAAACAATTCGAAGATGGAGATCGAGAAGTTTAATGGGAAAAGTTTTGAGTTGTGGAAGATCAATATGGAAGATCTATTGGTGGACAAAGATGAGTGGATCATTGTAGATCCAGGTACTGCACCTACAGGAACTTCAACATATGACTAGAAAAAGTTGGATCGGAAGGTAAAGAGAAGAATCCAACTATGTCTCTCTGATTCAGTATTACTGACTGTATCACTTGAAGATACAACCAATGATTTATGGAAAAATTTGGGGAAGCAGTATCAGTCTATGTCCCTAGTAAATAAACTATTCCTGAGAAAGAAGTTGTATAACCTGAGGATGAGAGATGGATACTCAGTGGAAGAGAATTTGAACACTTTCAATACTGTGGTAAGTCAGTTAGTATATGTTGAGATTAAAATTTCAGATGAAGATAAATGTATTAGTTTATTGTGTTCTTTAGCAGACTCTTGGGATAGTTTGGTTATGGCCATAGGTAGTAATACAACTGCCTTGAAGTTTGATGAAGTGGTCTCATCCTTGTTGTCAGAGGAGATTTGACGAAAGAATATGGAAGGACAAAGAACAGACACATTATTTACAAAAGGAGGATCCTAGGAAAGAAATAGATCTAACTTCTCATGTGGGGGATCTAAGTCTAAGGGTAGATCTAAATCTCCTAGAAAGTTTGTAAGGGTGTGCTAGAGATGTGGAAAAGAAGGACACTACAAGAATCAATGTAGATACAAAGTTGATAAAAATAAGGGATATGAAGAATCTCATTCTACCGAAGAAAATACCTTTAAGGAAGAAGGAGGGGATTTGTACTTGGCTTCTTCAAGCACACATGAAGATCATGAGGCTTGGTTGGTTGACTCTGGTGCATCCTTATGACTCCCCATAGGGAGTGGTTCTACGAATATGAAAGGTATGATGGAGGTAATGTTTTCTTAGGTGATGATTCGATAACCAAAATTGTAGGACGAGGAAAATTCAAGTTGAGTCTCATATATGGAAGGATTAGAACACTTCCTGGTGTTCTACACATCCCAAGTTTGGCCAGAAATTTGATTTCTATAAGAAAAATGGATGATGGAGGGGTAAAAACAATATTTGAAAAGGAAACCTGCAGGATGGTTCGAGGAGCAATGGTGTTGCTGAAGGGAGTTCGGTTTGGAACACTGTATAAGATGCAAGGAAGCACTATTAGTGATGGGTGTAATAGTTAAATTGTTCTTGATATTGGATTTGAAGAAGAAATGAATCCTACAGTCTTTGGAGAAAAGGTTATGTTGTGGCATCAAAGATTAGGGCATATCGGAGAGAAGGATCTTTGACTACTACATGGTAAAGGTATGAGAAGCAAAATCGGGTAAGATTCCCCTCTGGTGCAAGGAGGGTAGAAAGAATTTACAGCTAGTTCACAATGATGTTTTTGGACCTGTGTCGGTCCCATCATTGGGAAAATCTGTGTACTATGTCTCATTTATAGATGAATTCTCGAGGAATACTTGGATATATTTCCTCAGGAAGAAATCTGAAGTCTTTGACAGGTTTAAAGAGTTTAAGGATATTGTTGAGAATCAAACAGAGAAAAGAATTAAGGTGTTGAGGACAGATAATGGCGGAGAGTTTTGCAGGAATGAATTTGAAGAATTCTGTAATAAGTGCGGTATAGCAAGGCAAAAGACTACTCCATATACACCTCAATAGAATGGAGTTGCATAAAGGATGAATGAGACGTTGATGGAAAAAGCAAGGTGCATGCTCAGTGGTTTCACTTTAGGGAAATAATTCTAGGCAGAAGCAGTGGGTACTGCATGTTACCTAGTCAACAAATCACCCTCATCAGCATTGGATGAAAAGACTCCACAAGAGGTATGGACTAGTAAGGAACCTTCTCTCACACATCTCAAGGTATTTGGTTGTGATGCATATGTTGATATTCCAAAGGAAAACATGAGTAAGCTAGATAAGAAGGTCGAAAAGTGTATCTTTATTGGATATAAAGATGGTCTCAAAGGTTATAAGCTTTGGAACCTAGAAACTAAGAAGGTATTGTATAGACGAGATGTGGCATTTAGAGAAATGAAGGATGTTGTTAAATAGGAAATCCTACCAAGTAAGGAAGAACCAGAGAAAATAGAGTTTGATTTAAAAGATGATGAGTCAGACTCTACATAAGAACATGAATCAGAAGAAGAAGATCCTCATACTCCAGTATTGAGGAGATCGGTTCGAGAAAGAAGGTTACCAGAAAGGTATACCCCATCAAATTTCCATTCAATTTTTTCTTTGTCTATTACTGATGATGATCCTAGAACTGTCAGGGAGGCAACGGATTCAGAGGATGCAAATCTATGGAAAAGGGCCATGAACGAAGAAATGGCATCTTTGGATAAGAGTGAGTCTTAGGATCTAGTGAAGTTGCCAACTGGAATAAATCTCATTGGCAACAAATGGGTATTTAAAAAGAAGCTGAATGCATAAGGAAAAGTGGATAAATACAAAGCTCGGTTAGTAGCAAAGGGTTATTCCCAGGTTGAGGGAATTGATTTTGGTGAGATTTTTTCTCTTGTTTCCAAGTTAACCTCCATAAGATTTATGTTATTTGTTGTTGTTGCACTTGATTTTGAAATAGAACAAATGGATGTGAAGAAAACATTCCTACGTGGGGATCTGGAAGAATAAATCTATATGAAGAAACCAAAAGGTTATGCTGTGAAGGGATAGAAGGAGCTAGTATGCAAGATGAAAAAGTCCCTGTATGGTTTAAAACAATCACCAAGGATGGGGTATAAAAAATTTGATACTTATATGTTGGGACTTGGCTTCACAAGAAGCAAATAGGATCACTGTGTGTATTTTAAATTAATTGGTGATCATTCGATTTATTTGGTCTTGTATGTGGATGGCATGTTGTTGATAGGAAACAACAAGGAGATTATATAGGATGTGAAAACTCAATTGTCCTCTAAATTTGACATGAAGGATCTCGGTGCTTCAAATTTCATTTTGGGCATGGAAATTAAAGGAGATCGGAAAAGGAGGAAACTCTGGTTAAATCAGAGGAAATATGTTGAGACAATCTTGTAGAGGTTTAATATGAAGGAATGTAAACCGATCAAGGTTACTATTCATGTTGGTGTAAAGTTATCTATGGATTAGTGTCCCAAGACACGTGAAGAGGAGAAGGACATGTCTCATGGTTTTCAGTTATTTGTGTGGCACTGCTAGCTATGGATTGTGCTACGAAGGAAGACTGAGATTGGACAGAGTGGTGGATATACATGGCTTTGTGGATGCAGACTGGGCTAGAGATCTAGATTGTAGTAGATCTACAAGTGGGTATGTGTTTAACCTGTATGGAGGAGCAATAATTTGGATGAGAAAAAGACAGGCTGTAGTGGCACTTTCAACTAAAGAAGTTGAATACATGGCAGCCACTCATGCAAGTAAGGAAGCAATATGGTTACAAAGATTTTGTTCAGGTATTGGGTTGGTACAACAAGATGTAAGTATAGATTGTGACAGTCAGAGTGCAATTTTTTTGTCGAAGAACCCAACTCATCATTCAAAGACAAAGCATATTGATATTCAATATCAATTTGTGAGAGACGTGGTTGAAGAAAATAAATTATTTCTGATGAAGGCGGATAAATTGAAGAATGTTGCAGATTCATTAAAAAAATTTGTGAGCACCGAGAAGTTCTCTTGGTGTAGAGGATCCATGGGCATTTATGCCCTAGATTGTTGACTATGTAACCCTGTAACCCCCTGTATGCAAAGAAAAAAACAAGTGGGAGAATGTTGGGTATGTAGGCATGCAGGGGGTTTGAGGGGGGGTGCAGGGGGGAGAATTCTCCCTTTGTGGGGGTTCGGGGGAAACACCCCCGAGAAAAATTATTCTGTCTTGGAAAACATGTCACATATTTTTCTACCTCCGAAAAAATGTCACATATTTTAGGTGGTTTTTCGGCACATGGTTTCTTTGCCAATGGTTTTCTATTTCCAGTTAAGGAATTAGGGTTGTTGACTAATCCAAGTCATTGGGTTAGGGTTTTGGATGTCGTTGGCTCCTATATGTATATTATATTGTAAACAATGTAACACCATTAATGAATATAGAATATGTTGATTTTCTCGGTTTGGGTTTCTAGGGAAAAAATCTCTGTGTAATGTTTGTAATTTCCATTGTATCTTTATGTTCTTTTACTGAATATATGTTTGCAGTAGATATTGTACAAGGTTAAAATCTACACAAAGTAGCCTGGATCAGTTTCTAGTACCAGTGTTGAAAAGTTTTGTCATGGGAATCTTGGGTAGTAGGGTCCTTGCTTGCATGCAATTTTAGGAATCGAGAAGCATTGAAGACATGCCCACTCCCACCAGTTCATTCAAATCCTAGTAGGTTCCTTTACAGGAACATGGAGAGAAGTAGTAATATCCAATTGTAATGAAATTCCTTTCCAGAGTCTTGGGCATATAAACAATCATCAATGAACTCATTTAGTACATAAAGTGCCCAATCCATCTGGACACCTGCTAGGCACTACTTAGTTGTGATGACTACCTCGAGTGGGAACTTCTCCTTCATGAAATTTTGAGGATTTTACAGATGATCAACTAGGTAGAGAACCTAACTGATTGGGAATTGATTTTAGAAATGACCACCTCATGCATTCCCCGACATGTATTGTACATTCCATAGACCTCATTCTGGGTAGCATCTTTAGTAGTTAACACTTTTTTGGTTTCTTCTCCATGCATAGGTAACCTTTTAACCCATTGTATTTATACTTCATAGACTGGATATTCCCCCCCCAGCCATAGGTATTCGTCGTGTAGGTGAGTAAGTAAAAATCATATAGAAATGGTCACCACCCCCTAATGGCCAAAGTGTGAGTAATCAACCAAGGATAGGATATCATCCTATTGAAGAGGCTTGGCCCAATATTGTGTGAGTATCAACTATTGATGGCTTTAACTTAGAACCATTTTCACATAATTGTGAAAATATAGAGCAAGGAACTGCTCGGGATATTGGATGTCGTAATCGACAAAGTGCACATCCTGCACCTTTCCCATCAGGTAGCATGTGAAGCTCACATGTCAAGGAAATGGGGACTCTGGTATCTCTCGATCTGGAGTGGTATTAGATTTATTATGGGCCTATGGATTGCTTGAGGAAGATATATAAATTGTTCCCATTGAGCCTATTGTGTGTGGTTTGTTGTCTAAGGATAATGTATTCCTTCTTGTTTCTACTCAACTTTCTACCATTGTGAAGTTGTGAAACATTTCTTGTAGAAATAGGAATGTCGACGAATTGGAGTGTGGTATAGTGTTTTTTGACCGTCATCAAGACATTCATCCTTATACCATCATGAAAGTCTCTTCAACCATAAATGATCAAGAGTTTTGTGATGCAACCCTGTCGACATTCTATATTTTCAAGCTACACTATCCCTTTTTCATTTTTGCTGCATGGTCATACTCTTTTATTTCCAAATGTTCGTAATCATCGAGAGGGATCTGAACATTTACTGCTAGTTGCCACCTTAATAGGCTCTCTCGTCGGTATCATACAACAATGGTGAGAATTTTTGTGTCCTGAAGAGATTAGGGTTGTTTTCCTTTAATCATAATAGTGACATCCCCATACATGCACAAGTCTTATTCTCAAGGGGCATCACACATACTTCTTCTACACCCATGCATTAGTTTACCTTTGATTATTTGGTCACAATGACCCCCGGTTGGTCACACCACCTCTTCACACATGCCCATCCAGTAATTTGTCGCCACTCAGGAGTTGAGTATGGATTTTCCTAATTTGGTGGTATCCACTGGCTTCCTCCTACTTCCATACTCTTCCGGGATGCGTCTTTTTCTCAATGGGGTTAAGTTGGATGGAATGAGTGGAAATTCATTCATTTTCCATATATGATGAATCTAGAGGAATTCTTCATGCACACAACTCCCTTACTTGCCACGTAGAAAATATGGGAACCAGGGGAACATAGTTCTTTTGTGGAAACATGTGTTGGGAATTCATGTGTTGATTTCACACCCTATGTTGTGTTGACCATTCAACACACCCTAAAAGTCTATGTCTATTTTTTTACTTTTGGGTACCACTTGATCCTTTACACTGTTTGTTATGCCTTCAGTATGAAACTGATTTTTTGCGCTTATTTTCTTTTGTTCATCCTGAAGCATGCCTGATCATACAACAAAGAATCATCTTAATCCTTAAAGGGCCTTAATAAACTACTTTTGGAAATCGACATGCTAAATATCTCCCCTAAGCCTTTAGGAGTTCGACATCGCTAAATGTTAAAGGTATTGAAAATCATTTGAGAAAGTTTAAATTAGCTGAACATCGATCCTCATCGGCATCGACAGTTGAAAGTCTTCCTTTTTTACGACTGAACCTTGGAAGAGGTATTGCCAAAGACCGGCCCGTTCGTCTTCAACAGGAAAAAGAAGAGATAAGCATCGCACAAAGAGGAAAGTGATATCGCCTATTGTCGATATCTTTGAAATTACCAATCCTCGACACCACTCAAGTACATATAGTCACAAATCTTCCTCCATTAGTGCCTTCGACGTGAGTAGAGCCCTTAAATGCAATACTTACCCATCATAAATTTTATGTTCAGATATTTTAAGTGACCCCAAGTTAATAAGCCACGTCAACATTGATCAATCTCGAAAGTTCTAGAGAAAACATATCAACAATTTCATACTGGAAAAAGTAACAATTATAAAATCACATGATCTGCGAAAAAACTTAAATAAAAGAACACAGTTAATTTACATCTAAAAGGGGACATGATACATTCAAGAAGCTTCAATTTTTCGTACAACTAGAAAATTTCCCGCCAGACTTGGGCTACATACGAATAGAGATCGCCGACATTTTTACCGACTGACCCAGTCACAGTGAGAATACAAAACTCTTACAACAAGAGGGAATAAATGTTGAGTGTAACTGGGGGTGACCCAAAACAGGGGGGCACCCATTATGCGTCCCCTGCATGCACATCCTCTCTCGGACTACTTCTCGCACCATGTAACATTTCCTTTTCCTTATTCATTTTCGTCCTCTATGCCTCGCGCAACTGCACAATTGTATCTTGAGATTATCGAAGCTGTCTCCGGAGCCAGACTATGCTTCCTCCGTGACCCTGCGACGCTGGTACTCCCTGGTTCTTCGCTGCCAAATGGTTCCGCAACTCTATGTTTTCTTGATAGAGTTCAGAAATCGCAAGTTGGGCCTACTCTAACTGCTATATGGGACTATTAACTGGAGAACCCAGTCCTTTTACCCTCCCCTTTTGTACCAAGCTTCCTTTACTAGAATTCTCCACAAGCCCTAACCAGTTAGTAAGTGTCGTAGATTCCTTAGAGGCCGAGTATACACTTAGCTCAGTTCAAGGGTGATCTCCCTCCCTTTTTCCCATGTCTTTCATGGGCCTCCCTCTTCTCCGTGGTGTCCTCTCCCCTGGGGGTGCAGCCCCAAGCATACCTCATTCATACGTACTTCCCTCCACCTCAAATTTCGTTAGAAGCACCAACACCTTCCTCAAGAAAATTATTGTACCTCCTGTCGAAGCCTCAAAGACACTGGGAGATAATAAGAAGGAGTCCCAAGTGTGTTGGGGCTCATACCTAGCATTCTAACTACCTCACGAACCCCGTCCCTTATTTGGGGAGGATTCCATAATGCAACAAAGTGGTGGCTTGGAATCCTATAGGTGATAAGAACCACTAAGCCGAGTCTTTCTAGGATCAATGCACAAGATTGGCGTCACATAAGCATAAACTCAAATTATGCACATAATTCCACATAGAATTCCTAGAATTTATATCCAAACAGAGCAGTGAACCAGAGCGTGCCAAAAGAACACTCAAATTTCACGAGAAGATGCCTTGAAGACTTAACGCGTCACATCTACTCGTCGAATGTGATCTAGAATGCTTGATGCGCCGTCGATCGGATTTGCAGAGAATGTATAGTACAAAACTTCCAATCTCTTTAAACTCCCCAGCTTCCATTATTAACGAATGATAGTTGAAACACTTGGTAATATGGGTTCTGGAGGCATTTAACGACTTCCTTACTACAACAACCAACCTTCTGGGAGCATACATGTGCACGCTCAACTCTGGCGTCTCTTACCAGTCCCAAAGGTCGAGCAACTACTATGATGGCTCCAATGCTCGTGTCTGCCATACTTGATTTGCCACGCTTTGATGCGATGACATGACTTGTTTAAACTAAAGAAGAGTAGTGGCATGGATAAAAGACACCGCAGGTAATTCAAAGGACCAACTGGGACCATGTAAGTATTAAAACAGTCGAGTATAACAAGATTCACAGGTACGCACCGATCGATTATGTTTGTTATCTTTTGTCATATTTTCTCAATCGCTAAAATATCTCAAACCTCGTTTGCAGGAACGATTCCACAAAAACACTGAATGAAACTTGCCCGACGATCTCACCGATGAACCCGAAAGAAAATACAAAGTATAATCGACAGAGTGATATAGAGTGACAAGCTCCTCGAGTTCGGAACCCCCAATAATTTCAATGATCTAAGATATGTGGTCAAGCTACATGCCGAACAAGATGCACTATAGACCGAAGTGTTAGCAAAAATAGTCGATGCGAATCCAGGGCAAGTGCGACAATTCACAAAACATTCGATAAAATCCTGAGCCATGCTACAACAACTAAACTCTAGCTTAGTAAAGTATTGGGTGCATGCAACATACATCAGGGGAATATATGCGGCCCCGATGGAACAAAATAGATTTCCATGGGCCCAAACTTGCGAAATACTGTTTATCAGTTGGACTGAATACGAAAGCAACCATCCTTTCCAAGAATCATCTCGGGACGACTGTTAAAGAAGATATTAGCACATGACACCACGTGGAGATATTTGTTTTGATTAAACTACAATAATTGTTAGTTTTGGTTAGAACTCTATACTATAAATAAATACATCGACCAATGGGCAAAAGGTTGATGGTTGTTGTAAGAACTCTTTATTTTGGTTGTTGAGAATTATTTTGAGACTGTTGTGAATTGAGAAGTCCTTCTGGACCAAAGAAAAATTATTTTCATCAGATGCATGTGATTGGACTTGGTGAAGAACTACTTCCTATCCTGTTTCATGAATGATGCAGTAATGAGTAAGAGCAATTAATTTTGTTGTCAAGTTATCTGTTGCAATGTTTTGATGTTCCTTTCTTTAATCATGAAGATAAATCGTTGTGTTATTATGTGATTCATGGTTATGGTAGATGAATTATTTTTCTTTCCATTATCTTATTACATATGTTATTTCTTTCCGATAGTTAGTTTCTCAGATAGTAATTGGATGCTCACATGGTTAGTGTATTAGTACTAGGCCTGTGGTATAAACTAATTGTCTACATGTTGAGCAGTGCGTTATCCCAAGCTTAACCTCTTCCTGCTAGTTAAAACTTAATCCTGTTGATTTTCAAGTTGGTTTATGTTGGCTTGTGTCTCTCATATCAACCCCACCCAAGAGAAAATACAGAAGAAAATAGTCCTAACTGAAGGAAGAGCCTTCACAAAGAAACAAAAATCCCATCGATAAATTGGCTGGATCACAATATCTGGAGAACCATTCCATTTTAAACATTGTACAGTCTAATTGGGCCTTGATGGCGGGTTTGGTTCCTACTGTTGATTCAATCAATTTAGGTCCCATCAACAGAACTGACACTAGAAGGAGGGCCTGAGAATGAATGGTTGAATATATATTTTATCTATCATTTCAAATAGCCTGCAGATTTGTAACAACCCACATGCATGGCTAGTCCATCGCAAGACAACCCACACATGTTGAGTATTCCCGAAATGGATAACTCACCCCAGCCTAAGGAATAACCTTTTCACCCTGAAATACCTTACGCCCTTCCTCACGAGGAAGTCAATCAATTCAGGAGAATCACTAAAGCCTATGCTCGACAGATCGATGCGTTGTCCTTAGATCCCATCCTCCCTCGAAGAAAACAACAAAGAAGACCAGTGGTCATCACTCCCGACGAATTTTTCATACACTTTGTAGAAGACTTAATATATTTCTTGATCGCCGAAATCCAAGAACCTCTCGATCTGATACTCGAAATGCCAACCACCGACATCTCAGAGCCAAACAAATCTTTAGAAGAAGAAGAGTTTGACTCGGACTCTGAAGATATGGAGGATAATAATAACCATGAAGAAGAAAGGGAAATCCTGCTTCAGAACAATCAGCCTTGGTTGGTCGGAGACATCGTGGTCATCCCTGGACGAGTACATAATCTTCCCTGACATTCAGAGAAACTACTGCCTAAGTACGACCCCGAAACCTCAGAATTACCTGAAGACCAGATCAAGAAATTCATACTCACGATCAAACTTATGAACATTCAACATGAAGACGTAGTCTACAGAGTCTTCCCCTACATGTTTGAAAATTCAACTTCCACGTGGTACTTCAACTTACCAGTAGGATCGATAACCAGCCGGAGCAAGTTCCAAAAAGACTTTCTAGATAAATTTGTAGAGGAAACCATTACGGGATCCCTTATGGCCGAGTTATTCCCAGCCACCATGAGCTCAAAAGAGAGGGTCAAATATTTCAACCAAAGGTTCATGACCATCTTAAATAAATTCCATCCCATGACAAAACCAACTCAAGAGTTTGAAATTGAGGTTTACGCCAACGCACTTCCGGCTTCTATTTCTATGTTTGTAAAAAGAGCTGCTAAGAAAACCCTAGAGGAAAATTTTGAAGAGGCCAAAATGCTAGAATTCCATATGAAAGGATGTAAATAAGGCTAGGCCTCTCTGGTAAAGAAAGAAAACCAAGCCCCTCCCCGGAGGGGGCTCCTTTTAAGTAGACCACCGTGAAGACAGATTGAACAAACTCCCGACAAGGGTAATGGAGATATAGAATATTTACAACACATGGTTAAAAATAATCAAATGAAATTATAGACATGAAGAGAAGTGTGGGAGAGGGAAACCAGGGCCAAAGGCCCTATAATCCTTTCTTTAAAAGAAATCCTCCTTTCAAAGCAATTGAACCCCCCCCAACCAACTTAAATATTGATATAGGGAACGTTGCGTCTGATTCTTTTTGTACTTATCATTAGGGAAAACACTCCAAAAGAGACTGCCCTCAATGGGTACACGCCATGAATTTTATGCCCAATCAGTTTCTAGACGAAGTCTCCCAGACCGAATAGCCAAGTATTTTGGTCTTGAATATTGTTGACCAGGAAGAAGTGGATCCACCGCGAGATACAACCATGTTGATATGGGATCCCGACCTGATCATGCCTTTTGACGACTTTTTTGAGCCCCGAGAGCGACCCACGAAAGTTTTGGCAATGTAGACATGTAGTAAGGGTCCACCCGGATCGAAAGATACCAACGCCACCCAGGCCTCAGAGAGTAAGGAAACTCCTGATCGCCTGAAGAAATATTTCTCTCTTGGTAAGAAAGCTATAAGCATTCATACTTGGGAATCGCCCAAATTAGATTACAACGTGGTTGAAAACTTGAAGAAGTTAAGGGATAATATATCCGTCATGGACATATGTAGGATTCCTTAGCAAAAGGACTTTCTTCTACAGGCTCTGAGCCCAGAACAAAAAAGGGCGGTGGTGAGCGACCCAGAAATAAATCTATCGTCCACCAACTTGGTGGGAAAGACAACTATGAATGCCTGTTTGGGAGATAGAAAAGAAAAACCATTTTTCCCCCCATTCCTACTAACATTTAAAATCTTCAATAGGAACATCCACAACTGTTTAGTATATTCTTGAGCTTCCTCCAACGTCATGCCCTTGTCTGTTTGCATGAAATTGAATTATGTTCCTCTCAAGATGGATAAACATGTCATACAACTGGATAGGACCCAGGTTAAAGTCATAGGATATCTCAAAGATGTGGTGATCAGGATATTGATGCACCACATGTTTGTGCAAGTGATCGACATTATTGTGGTAGATATCCCATAGGCATATGGGCTATTACTGAGCCGCGATTGGTTTGAAAAGATAAACGGTTATTTTAGTACCGACTAGGCCCACCTTTGGCTACCGCTGAAGAGTCACAAGAACATGATCATAATCGATAGGGAGAGATATCTAAAGCATATGGTCATTGATCTAGAAACACCCAATGAGCCCTCGTCTATAGATTTCCCCATACTGGGCAATTATTCATGTGACTCCTACTTTGGGAACTTTGCTCCCCTCTTATCCAATATTCCTCTTACTCAAAATTATGAATTGATCTTTCAAGACAAATCGCCAACACCGACAGGAGACACCTTCTTCTGCCAAAACTTAGCACTAGAACTTGTGAAACGGGAGGTCAGGGAACATGAAACTAATAAGGGAAATGAAAATAGCAATCCCCACTCACAAATTTTGACCCTCTATTTTGATGGATCTAAATCTCAAGAAGGGTCTGGAGCAGGATGCATCCTCATCAATCCTATTGATAAATGCCAATTCTTGTCCTCTAGGCCAGAATTCGAATGTACCAACAACACTACTGAATATGAAGATCTGGTACAGGGGTTAAAGAAAGCCATTGATTTGGATATCAAAGGATTAAAATTTTCCGGGCACTCTAAAATTATTGTTAGGAAAATAAGAAATACTATACATTGCAATTCTCCCCATCTAAAGAACTATCAGCAGGAGGTGCATAGTTTAATAGAACACTTTGAAGCTTTTAATATCATTGCGGTCCCCAGGAAAAAGAATGTTCTCGTTGACTCCTTGGCTACTGTCGCCTTTAGAAGATTATGAAGCCTCCTGATTCACTGTGGAACTTATCTACAAACCGTTGGTACCTAATAACATTTCCAATTGGGAAGTCTTCGAAGGATATGAAAAAATCATAAACTTCTTGACTAACCAAGACAATTTCAAATATTGCACTATTGACAATGAATAATTCCAAGGGATTTCCATGAAAACCAATCCTCAGACGAGACGACCTATGGATAAATCAAAGGGTCACACGATCCCAAAAGGGATAGCTAATCTAGAAAATCTTTCTAACCTCAGGGAGTGATTCAAGGGACCCAAAAAAACAAAGACTGGTAGCTCCTGCCCCCTGCATGAAACTATGAATCTTGGGACCCCAAAGAGTCCAAAGAATGTGAATCTAGGCAACACCATTTCTAAAGAGGAGAGGAAATATTACCTCAAATTGTTCATACAATACCAGGATGTCTTTGCATGGTCCTATAAGGATTTGAAGACGTATGATACCAGCATCATTCAACACACCATCCCTTTAAAACTAGAATTAAAACCTTTTCAATAGAAGCTACAAAAGTATCACCCATCCCTAGAGCCTCTTATGTATCAGGAGTTAAAGAAGCTTTTAGATTCCAAGATCATTTTTCAGGTTAGGCATTCCTCTTGGGTAGCTAACCTTGTCCTGGTGAGGAATAAGTCAGGAGAAATCCACCTATGCGTGGATTTTAGAAACCTCAAAAGGGCTTCAGAAAAGGAAAATTACCCAGTCCCACCGATGGAACAACTCCTGCAGACCGTGTCTGGATCAGAGATCTTCTCTCTACTAGATGGTTTCTCAGGTTATAACCAAGTCCTTGTTTCATAGGAAGATCGTTTAAAAACCACTTTCCGAACCAAATGGGGAACCTTCGCTTATAAGCGCATGCCTTTCGGGTTAATTAATGTAGAAGCAACCTTCCAAATATCCATGGACGTGGCTTTCCTGGGATTGATCAATAGATGTTTGGTTGTGTATTTGGACGATGTAACAGTGTATTTGAAGAACAGATAAGAACATATCCAACATTTAACTCATATTTTCAAGAGATGTAGGAAATATGTCATATCCTTAAATCCTAAGAAAACTATCTTCCGTCGAGGAAGGTAAATTGTTAGGTCACATTATATCTCAAGCAGGGATTCGCATAGAACCCAAAATGATTAAATCCATCACTCAACTTCCCTTACCTCATAATAATAAATCTATGCAGTCCTTTTTCGGGCAAATCAATTTTGTAAGGAAGTTCACTCCCGACTTCGTGGAAATCAGCAAACCCTTACAAAAGATGATTCATAAAGATGTCAAATTTAAGTGGGATGATGAGTGAAAAGATGCCTTCTACAATATCAAAGATGCCATTTCCCGGGCCTCGGTGTTGCAAAGTCCCTATTTCAACAGGGATTTTTTCCTTTATACCTTTGCCTCCGATCAATCGCTAGCCGCAGTTTTGACTTAGAAATATAATGACAACAACGAAGCCCTAGTGTCATTTATGATTACTAATCTTCAAGGGGTTGAGCTCAGTTATCCTGTAGTCGAAAAACAAGCCTACAGAGTTTATAAGGCGGTAAAACATTTTCGATCTTACATCCTCAAGAATCACACTAAAGTAATTGTGCCTCACCCTGCCATTCAATCCTTGTTTACCCAGCAACAAATGGGGGAAAGAAGAGGAAACTGGATGGCAATAGTCCATAAATTTGACCTAGAAATAAAGCCTGCAAAACTAGTAAAAGGGCAGGGGTTGTGTAAGCTCGCAGTTGAGGCCCAAGACCAAGTAAACAAATATATCGGATAGGAGAATGAGATGGAACTATGGTGTGGTGAAGTAGCATGCATCTCCCCAGGACAAGTTTCTTGGTATAAATATTTAACTTATCTTCTACATCAAGGGTCGTGTCCCGAAAACCTCAATCCTAGAGAAAGGAGATCCATGAGATTAGTGCAATATTGTCTTATAAATTTGCTGCTCTTCCAGATCAATTACGATGGGGTACTATTAAGGTGTCTCAAAACAGGAGACACAAATAAAGTCCTAAATGAACTCCATGATGGCCCTGCAGGGGGACATTTCGGAAGGAACACTATCGTTCATAAAATTTTGAGAGACGACTATTATTGGCCCACCTTGTTCAAGGATTCTCATACCTATGCTAGAAATTGTAAGACCTATCAAATGAGCGTTGGAAAGGAGAAAAGAGTGATGGTCCCACTCCAACCTGTCACTATATCTCGGCCTTTCGAGTAGTGGGGGTTGGATATCATAGGAGAAATTACACCTAGCTCCTTGAAACTACACAAGTACATCCTTACTGCCACCGACTATTTCACGATATGGATAGAGGCCATTCCTCTGACTCATGTGAACAAGAAATTGGTCATCCAATTCATAGAGCAGCAACTGATCACGAGGTTTAGTTTCCCCTCTATTCTGGTCTTTGATAACACAACCTAGTTTTCTTCAACCCTGTTGACAGAGTTTTCTCTAGACAAAGGAATTGTGGTCAAGTACTTAGCAAATTACTACCCCCAAGGAAATGGTGTGGCTAAATCAACTAATAAAAACCTAGTAAGGATATTAAATAAGACTGTCACAGACAACCAGAGAAATTGGCATAATCTACTCTTTAATGCTTTATGGGCCGATAGGGTCACACCTAAGGAATCCATAAGAAATTCCCCATACTTTCTAGTCTATGGGCAAAAATCCATCATCCTGAATGGAATTTATCTCCTGACTCTTCAGTTGGCCCAAGATGCCAATGAATAACCCTCATCTTCCATACAACAAAGGATTAACACTCTTCCCATGTTGGAAGAAGAGAGAGAGAAAGATAAGTCTAAATTCCTATCTCACCAACAAATAGTGAAAAGATGGTTCGATAATCATAAGGCTAAAGAAAAGAATTTTTAAGTAGGAGACTTAGTCCTGAAGTGGGATAGAGAAAATGAACCTAAGGGGAAACATTCTAGGTTTCAGAGTCTATGGCTTGGACCTTTCCAGGTAGCTAATAATATTGAGGCAGGAACTTATCGATTACAGAGTCTTAGGGGAGAACCTGAGGCCCTCCAAGTGAATGTCCAATCCCTAAAACAATACTTCCAATAAAATAAACAAAAAAAATGGGGGGGAGAAGAGAAGTAATATAAATTGAGTCAGGGTCATATGAAGCAAAGAAGGAACACAAATTCTGATTTCGCTTAGTGAATCTCCATTTGTTGAGCACTCAACACACCCTAAAATTCTATGTCTATTTTTTTACTTTTGGGTACCACTTGATCCTTTAAATTGTTTGTTATGCCTTCAGTATGAAACTATTTTTTTGCGCTTATTTTCTTTTGTTCATCCTGGAGCATGCCTGAGCATACAACAAAAAATCATCTTAATCTTTAAAGGGTCCTTAATAAACTACTTTGTGAAATCATCTTGCTAAATCTCTCCCCGACGCGCTTAGGAGTTCAACATCGATAAACGTTAAAGGAATTGAAAATCGTTTGAGAAATTTTAAATTAGCCAAACATCGATCCTCATCGGCATTGACAGTTGAAATTCTTCCTTTTTTACGACTGAACCTTGGCATAGGTATCACTGAAGAACAACCCATTCGGCTTCGGCAGAAAAAAGAAGAGATAAGCGTTGCACAAAGAGGAAAGCAATATCATCGATTGCCAATACCAAACATGATTTCGGCATCAGAGAATTATTAAATAAAGTACACATTCAAATTTTACATTTGAAATTACCAATCCCTGACACCACTCAAGTACAGATAGTCGCAATATATTCCTCCTTTAGTGCCTTCAACGTGAGTAGAGCCCTTAAATGCAATCGTTACCCATCATAAATTTTATGTTCAGATATTTTAAGTGACCCCGGGTTAATAAGCCATGTCAACATCGATCAATGTCGAAAGTTCTAGAGAAAACATATCAACAATTTCATACTGGAAAAAGTAACAATTATAAAATCACATGATCTGCGAAAAAACTTAAATAAAGAACATAGTTAATTTACATCTAAAAAGGGACATGATACATTAAGAAGCTTCAAGTTTTCATACAACTAGAAAATTTCCTGCCAGACTTGGGCTACATACGAATAGATATCGTCGACATTTTTATTGACTGACCCAGTCATAGTGAGAATACAAAACTCTTACAACAAGAGAGAAGAAATGTTGAGTGTAACTGGGGGAAACCCAAAATAGGGGGGCCACCCATTATGCATCCCCTGTGCATGCATCCTCTCTCAGACTGCTTCTCGCACCATGTAAAGTTTCCTTTTCCTTGTTCATTTCTGTCCTCTGCACCTCGTGCAACAACACAATTGTGTCTTGAGATTCTTGAAATTGTCTCTAGAGCCAAACTATGCTTCCTCCGCGACCCTGCAATGTCGGTACTCCTGGGTTCTTCGCTGCCAACTGGTTCCTCAACTCCCTAATTTCTTAATAGAGTTTAGATATCATGAGCTAGGCCTGCTCTAACTACTGGATGGGACTCTTAACGGGAGAACCTAGTACTTTTACCCTCCCCTTTCGTTCCCTGCTTCCTTTACTAGCAGTCTCCACAAGCCCCAACCAATTAGTAAGTGTCATAGACTCCTTTGCGGTCGGGTATACACTCAGCTCAGTTCGAGCGCGATCTCCCTCCCTTTTTCCTGTGTATTTCCTCGACCTCCCTATTCTCCATGGTGTCCTCTCCCCTGAGGGGTGGCCCCAAGAATACCTCATTCATGTGTACTTCCCTCCACGCCAAATTCCGTTAGAAGCACTGGCACCTTCCTTGAGCAAATTCATGTACCTCCTGTCGAAGCCTCAAAGACAGTGGCAGCTAATAAGGAGTCCCAAGCGAATTGGGGCTCAGACCTGGAATTTTGGCTACTTTGCGAACCCAGTCCCTTGTTTGGGGAGGATTCCATAATGCAATGACATGGTGGCTTGGACACCTACAGGTGATAAGAACCATTGAGCCAAGTCTCTCCTGGATAAATGCACAAGATTGGCATCACAGAAGCATAAACTCGACTTATGCACAGAATTCCCCACAGAATTCCCATAATTTATATCCAAACGGAGCAGTGAACCAGAGCATGCCAAAAGAACACTCATGTTTCACGAAAATATTCCTTGAATACTTAACGCGTCACAACTGCTCATCGGATGTGATCCAGAATGCTTGAAGCAGCGCCGATCGGATTTGCAGAGAATGTACAGTATGAAAATTCCAATCTCTTTAAACTCCCCAGCTTCCATTATTAACGAATGATAGTTGACACACTTGGTAATATGGGTTTTGGAGGCATTTAACTACTTCCTTACTACGACATTCGACCTTCTGGGAGCATACACATGCATGCTCAACTCTAGTGTCTCTTCCCAGTCCCAGAGGCCTAGAAACTAATACGACGGCTCCAACGCTTGTCTCCATCATACCTGATTTGCAATGCTTTGATGCAATGACATGACACATTTAAACTGAAGAGGAGAAGTGGCATGGATAAAATACACCACAGGTAATTCAAAGGCGCAACTGGGATCACGTAAGTATTAAAACGGTCGAGAATAATGAGCTTCACAGGTATGCACTAATCGATTATGTTTGTTATCTTTTGTCATATTTTCTCAATCGCTAAAATATCTCAACCCCGTTTGCAGGAACGATTCCAAAAAAACACCGTACGAAACTTTCCCGATGATCTCACTAACGAACCCGAAAGAAACTCCAAAGAAGAATCGACAGAGCGATATAGAGTGACAAGCTCCTCGAGTTCGGCACCCCCGATAATTTCATTGATCTAAGATAAGTGGTGAAGCTACATGCCGAACAAGATGCACTATGGACCAAAGAGTTAGCAAAAATAGTTGATGCGATGCCAGGGCAAGTGCAACAATTAACAAAACATTCGATCAAATCCCGAGCCATGCTACAACAAGTGAACTCTATCTTAGTAAATTACTGGGTGCATGCAACAGACATCAAGGGAATATACGTGGCCCTGATGGAACAACATAGATTTCCATGGGCCCAAACTTGCGAAAGACTGTTTATCAACTGTACTGAATACAAAATCACCCATCCTTTCCAAGAATAATCTTGGGATGATTGTTAAAGAAGATATTAGCAGATGACGTCACGTGGCAATCTTTGTTTTGATTAAACTACAATTAGCCATTAGTTTTGGTTAGAAATCTATACTATAAATAAAGACATCGACCAATGGGCAAAAGGTCTATGGTTTTTGTAAGAACTCTTTATTTTGGTTGTTGAGAATTATTTTGAGACTGCTATGAATTCAGAAGTCCTTCTAGAGAAAAAACAACCTATTTTCATTAGATGCATGTGATTGGACTTGGAGAAGAACTACTTCCTATCCTGTTTCATGAATGATGCAATAATGAGTAAGAGCAATTAATTCTGTTTTCAAGTTATCTGGTGCAATGTTTTGATGTTCCTTGCTTTAATCATGAAGATAAGTTGTTGTGTTATTATGTGATTCATGGTTATGGTAGATGAATTATTTTTCTTGCCATTATCTTATTACATGTGTGCTTTCTTTCTAATAGTTAGTTTCTTATACAGTAATTGGATGCTCACATGGTTAATGTATTAGTACTAGGCCTGTGGTATAAAGTAATTGTCTGCATGTTGAGTAGGGGGTTATCCTAAGCTTAACCTCTTCCTGCTAGTTAAAACTTAATCCTGTTGATTGACAAGTTGGTTTATGCTGGCTTGTATCTCTCATATCAACCCCACCCAAGAGAAAATACAGAAGAAACTAGTCCTAACTAAAGGAAGAGCCTTCACAAAGAAACACAAATCCCATCTATAAAATGGTTGGATCGCAAGATCTGGAGAACCATTCCATGTTAAATGCTGCAGAGTCTAATTGGGCCTCAGTGGTGGATTTGGTTCCTACTATTGAGTCAAGGTATTTAGGTCCCATCAACACATTGCTGCTTAGCTATCCACCTCCTTTCAAAAGAACACATGTACTGAATAATGTCTATGTCTAGTCTAAATATTTACCTCATTGAATCTTCCACGGTTTCCCACTCACATGGAGGGTATCGATGTAGTTCCCACCATTGCGCAGGTATTCCTATTTGCACTATATCGAGGGTGCATGCCCAATGGTATTCAATAATGTTCTACATCCAGGAAATAAACACATCCACTAGATCTAACCCATCGAACCGACAGGATCCAAATTCTTCTTCACGTACTTTAGTGATAATGTGTGCGCATATCCTTGTTGAAACTTTATAAAGCTTGTTCTACCACCTTTCCATGGCATCATTTGAATCAATATCGCATGAATTCATGCTCCTCCAAATTAGTTCCCCATCCACCGTGGGATTAACATAATATTCCTTTCATCACATGATATTGTAGATATTTTCAATAACAGAGCTCCATACATCCTCATTTACTAGCTCATTTTATATGTCCCATTCATTAGGATCCAATGGTGAAATCACGCGTAGGTTATCAATCTCAAATGACATTTGTCGCTTCTTTAAATTCAACAAAACATTATTGTTAAAGGCCCAATCATTGCCAAGAAGTGTAGAGTAGGGGTAAGAATCATCCGTAATATCTATGAATTCAAAGTCAACCTTCGTCTTCACCCCTTCTATGTTCACCTCATATTGCTCCAATCGTCCTATATGATAGATTCTATATTGATTTTCCAATCGTAGCTAAATGCGCAACCAAACCAAAGTTGGTTTACCCATCAATTTCCATGTCTTCTTCGTCAATATGTTCACATTGGAACCGAGATCCAACATGACTCCATCCATGTCATAACCATTGATTTCGGTTATCATCTTGAACTCTCTTCCTGTGCATTTCTATTTTCCAACTTGGCATAAATCCCTTTCTTGTAGGGGGGATGATATAGTCCTCTCTATCCCATGTTCCCCATGCAGGTTTCTAACATTTGTGTCAACTTTCTAGCAACATCGAGATCATTTAATAATCTCAAACAACAATGTAAGAAGTTACTTACTTGATCCTCAATCTTTGTTTCGTGACGCAAGTCACATAGTGCTTCTTCTCATGTCATGTGCTTCATCTCTTCCTGTACCTATTCCTCGATTTCTCTTTCTTTTTTTTTTAACAAAATCGGTTATGAGCTTTTATTATAATAGGCAGAGGGGGCTGCCAACCCGTACATATTCAAAATCAGAGCACAGCTCTGTTTTCATTCCTTAACTAGAAGCCTATGTAGCTTACTGCTATTACATGCCGTACACAAGAACTTTGCTAATGAGGACTGTCCATTCCATCTGTAAACGGATGCTCATAACCCTGCATGATCTTCATAGTATCCACCATAGCATCAACGCCCTGCCTTGGAAGAGGCCTCGGCAGTGACCTCAGATATCTTACCAAAGGCTTTGGTGAGTTCCTCCACCTGAGTTTCCAGCTTGCTTAGCCGTTTGCCCAGCGCTCCAATCATATTGGCAGAATCCTTTAGA
>ML788232.1:375649-443649 GCA_009831015.1 Picea engelmannii | reverse complement strand
GGATTCTCTCCCTATGAATTAGTCTATGGAAAGAGTGTTGTCTTTCCTGTGGAATTTGAAATCAAAACCTTAAGGACTGCTTTAGTTGTCAACCTCGATTTGACCGATGCACAGACAGCCAGGTTGCAACAGCTTAATGAATTTGATGAAAAAAGACTAGATGCCATTCATCAGACAACTATGATTCAACAACAAAGATCAAAATGGCATGACAAAACTATCAAGCATAAGCAGTTCCAAAAAGGTAATTGAGCCCTACTGTATCACTCTCGGTTCAAAGAATTTCAAGGGAAACTACGTACAAGATGGCTTGGACCTTACGAAGTAGACATTGTTTTTCCCAATGGAACAGTAAGGCTCCTCACAATCGATGACTCTAAAACACCGTTACTTGTAAATGGTCATCGGATCCGTCTGTACCAGTGCCCTATTTCCAAAGAAGATTTTAAGGCTACATGTGTGGCAGACTCTCATTACCTCTTTTTAGAGGGGGCTCCTACCCCTCATTGCAATTAATTATTTTTAAGTTAATTTCTTTAGTATTAGATTAGATTTTTTTTACTAATAATCCCTGTCAAGAAATACCATGTTACAATCGACTTTTTCAGATTCCCGATCAAAGTACAGGCCTACTAAGAAAGGACGATCCTACTTCAAGAAGAGGCAAGCTTTCCCATTGCTGAAACACCACTATTCAGCAACTCTTTGCTCTTTCTTCATTGCTGAAACACCATTGTTCAACAACTTTTTGACTCTCCCCACTGCTGAAACACCATTTTTCAGCAATCTCTTACACCATTTCCCCCCATCGTTGTTCAGCAACCTTTCACCATTTTCCCCATTGCTGAAACACCACTGTCAGCAACCTTTCACCATTTTCCCCATTGCTAAAACACCATTGTCAGCAACTTTTCGCCATTTTCCCATTACCAAAACACCACTGTTTCCCAATTCTTCACATTTTCCCATTGTTGAAACACCACTGTCAACAACCTTTCGCCTTCTCCCCATTGCCAAAACACTACAGTCCATCAATTCTTCACAGTTTCCATTGACGAAACAACACCGTTCAACAATTGTTTCTCCCTTCTTTCTATTGCTGAAACACCAACTTTTCAACATTTTCTGTCAATAAGCTTCTGCGCTCTCATACTACATGTTGTCCGTCCAGTCAACAAATCATTGATACAATTCATCTAAAAAATCAAAAAGTCTCCACCACGGCCACTACAGAACTATTATGGATAGGCTCTATATTTTGTTTCAAGTACGAATCAAAAGGTAAAGGTGAGGTATGTAAATTTTATGTAAATACAATTAAACTATAGTTAATGAGAAGATTCCAACTCATCATTACCACTCATGTAAAATCATTATTATCCACACTTAAAGGGGGGGGAGGAAATATCGAACTTTTTCACACAAATTAACCACCGCCATTCCTATTTACCATCCTTTCGTTTGTTTCACCACCATTTGCATTCCTTCACTCGAAAAACTCACTCTGCACAGAAGTTGTTACTCGACTCTTTGATGGAGTATTTTACTGATCTATTAGCCATGGGAGGATCTGTTATACGGTATGAACCTGCCACGATAGCCCTGTTAGAACGTTATCCCGAAGCCTATCAAATTTTTCTGCAGGCAAGATGGCTCAGTTATTTTCAGAGGCTCCAGGGATTTAATCAACAAAAGGTTCTCCAATTTTCTCAAAATCTCCAGGAAAACCATTCCATTGTTCAAGGGGTTCAGATTTCAGTTATAGAAGAGGATATAGCATAGGTTTCGGGTCTCCCTACCAATGGCATTCGCATGTTCAGCGGAAAACATATCATGCTGAATACCCAGCAGGATTTCCTCTTGCCAGGGGAACAAATTGAACCTAAAGGTTGGGGTGTCTGACTCAGCTCATTGCCGCCTCCATGGCCGAAAGTTGCAAAATTCGTCAAACACTACCTTACCTGTGAAGGTCGATACCAGGTAGTCTACCAACACAATTTTTTCCTGTTGTCTCATTTACGACATGATAGATTGGTGAACATTCCTTATTATTTGCTCGGTTGTCTTAAAAATATGTCGCACTACTGTAAAAAGGCTAAAGATCCCACCCTTTCACTCACCCATCACCGTCTCGTTCAACTACTTATCCAAAAAGGTTTTGCTCAACAAAACCTTCCACTAAACAATCCACCCATAGATCCCCAAGAAGCTGTTGAAAGTCCTGAAAATAGGCAGGAACAACAACCACAAAACCCTCCAGATTCTCTAGAAATACCTAACAGTCCGCCTACAGACCCACTCATTCCAATTTACCCCCCTACCATACCAATCCCACCCCACACTTTACCAGAATCATCCACTTCTTCCCTTCATATTCTTAGTGATGATTCTGAACCAGACAATTCTCCCTGTCCCATCATTGAGGAAAACCCCCCACGTAAACGAAAGCAAATTCCTTTCTTTCCTCCCTTTTTGCAAAGAAAACAAACAAGGGCCTCAACAAGGGCATCCACTACTGCCACTGCCCTAGACCCCCAACCCATTCGACTAATACCTCGTACACCTCTAACCTCCCAAATGCCGGAATCTTTACCTATTCCACCCACGGGCACTGAAACACAAGAACCAGATGCCCAGTATGTTGCGACATCATCCGTTTCAAACCCAGTAGATGAAACACAAGAACCAGCTACTCATTCAGTAGCTGAAACACAAGAACCAGCTACCCATTTAGTAGCTTCTCCACAAGAACCAACTACTCATTCAGTGGCTAAAACACAAGAAACAGCCATAGCTATCACACAAGAACCAGCTACAGCTGAAACAGAAGAACCAACTACTAATATTGTTATTGAGACACAAGAATCAGATGCCCAGGGAGCTGCAACATTACTTTCTTTACATCAAGAAGATGAAACACAAAAATCACCTGCCGATCCTGTAGTTGCTCCACAAGAACCAGCTAGTGAGGTTGTGACTGCTACACAAGAACCAGTCACTCCCCAACCAGAACCAACAATGGCCTCTGTCTTACAAGAAAATGAGTTCCTAAGGTCTGAACTGGAAACCTACAAGCAAGATCTAGCCATGGCAAAGGAAGCCTATGAGAAGGAACTTAACTTGTACACCCTAGCTCACATAGAAACCATGTCAGAGGGAACTACAACAGAGAATCTATGTAGAGAATATATGTTCAGTCAATGTGGGGACATCTACTATCAATCAGTCTACAAAGTAATTCAAATTCCAATGCCAGGAGCTTCCCCTACACCTTCGATTGTTGCAGTCAAATAAGAACACCCTACTGTTACACAAGAACCAGCAGGACCTTCCAAAATTAAGAATGAGCCTGGCCTGCAACAAATGTCAAAACTGAAACCCCTTCTTTTGTTAATAAAGTTATGCAAACATTGCCTATTGATGAATCTGCCCCTCCCAGCCAGATCAATACCCATACCTTTGTGTAACAATCCACTCAGACCCTACCACAGCCTACTACTTGCAACGCTGAAACACAAACTCAGCCATCGGATGAGCAGGCAATAATACATAAATGGAAAAAAGAGTCTGTTGTTACATAGGCCAAAAGCCTACAAGAACACAGACAAATCTGGATAAATCATATCTACTCAAATTGGGAAGCTTCGGAGCAAACACGCCAGGAATCTCGTACCCTTAAGAAACAGAATAAAGAGTTAAAAGGCAGATTGCTCCTGATATTTGACTTGGCACAAAAGCTATTGGCTGCAAGGAAACCATCCTGGAATTACTCTCTATTCCTAATGGAACGACTTACATGGTTTCAGGTCAAATCAGTCAAAGAAGGCAAACCCCATGCAGTATTAAATCTAGCATATTTTATTAAAACCTTTGTAGAAGCCTCTGCTATGGATCAACACCTCCTCTGTGAGGCATATTTTCATAATGAGGCCATCCCTGAGAACAGGAAGCTTGACCTTAACCCTCTGGTCGGTGACATCCAGATTCGAGCACTCACCTCCTTCCTTAACAATCAGATTATATGGTAGGATGACTTCCTAGCTACCAAGCACAATGAGGATAATTGCCTTCTCTGGATAAGGCTAGAGCCACAAAATGTTGCCACCTTTGTTACAGAATATTATCATTTTTTAAAGAAACCTGGGATGACTCAACACATTTAGCAATTACAGACATCAGTGTTTCAGGAGTGTCAACATTTCATTAAATCAACAGAGATTACTTCCCTACAGGAAAATAACATGTTTTGGCAACAATCTACTGAGAAAAGATAGGAACAAAATCCTTTTAGTCCCACTAATATTGAGATATAAATTTCCAGGGTACCTAGCTACATCAAGTGTGTTCAGCAATGTGCTGAAAGCTGGATAGGGTACCAATTTCATTTTCCTATCCTCTGGATGCTAGCAGAGAAATATCAAGTCCATTATAAGTTGCCCAAGAAGGCCAAAACAACAGCTTGGAAAAGGTTACAACACGTTCAAGGGTTCAGAGCTCCAACAAACATCACCTTCCACAGCTACTGCTTGAGTAACTTGCACGCTCAAAGTCGGTATCCAGATTCTGACTCAGAGTGAAGTTGCCTGAGGACATGCAACATTTTAAGTTGGGGGGGATGTTAGGACCATACAATGTACATTTTTGGCCACACTTTTTTCTATCTTTACACCTTGTTTCACTCACATTTAAACTCACATTATCACCTTACCCTATCTTTCCAAAGGTATATAACTCTCTTCTCTTTACTATATGTTTAATTCATTTTGTATATAATTTTACATTACTCTCGTACTTAACCATTGATCAGAAATGTATAAGTGTTGAAACAATTCGCACTGTAGATTAGCATTGAGGCCTGTTGCTGAAACAACAAGAAGTTGTTACACATTCTGTGGTCAATGATGCTGAAACAACAACTCACACAAAAGAAGTTGTTACATTCTTCATGGTCTACAATGATGAAACAACAAATCATACAGAAGCCGCTACACTCTCTGTGGTCAATGATGCTGAAACAACAACTCACACAGAAGAAGTTGTTACACAGTCCGTGGTCAACGATGTTGAAACAACAAGAAGCTGTTACACAGTCCGTGGTCAACGATGTTGAAACAACAACTCACACAGATTGACCACAACAGCCGCACCTTGAGGTAGCATTAACCATTACTGTTTCCTGAGACCAAGTTGCTGGAACAGTCAAAACGTAAATCCCATGGCTGAAACAGCCCGCGATTTGTGATGCTGAAACAACAAACACAGTAGTAACAAGAAGACAAATAAAGAAGCTATTACTCCAGCCGCAACAGCAACACCTCACTCAGCTCTTGTAATAGCATTATGTTGCGGGAGACTAGGATATCCTATTCCAGTTTAGAAAGTCGATCTGACTAAGAATATGACTCAGATGTACACCTATAATTTGTTGATCAAATTGTATCGAAGGGATTCTCCTCTTTAAATAAGAGGAAATCATCATTAAAGGGAATCTTCTTTTTGCTAAGAAAGTATTTCACAGAGAGGGATGTGTTTCACTTCAGATTGTAATGTAACACAGTTGATAGATGAATAAAAGATTGTTCTGAGCATTTTCCTCTAGTACCTTTCGTTTCAGGGGAATCTTGTGAGAAGGGAGGGCCCACCTTCTTCACAAGATTCACCCATTAGATTTGTAGAGTGTTAGTGTTATTTATGTTTATGCCTTGATTAAATTTTGTTTTTCTGAAACACTATTTTGCTGAACTCTGTTTTGCTGAAACACTACTTTACTGAACTCTGTCTTGCTGGAACTCTGCTTTATCAATTGTTACATTGTTTTCATATGATTCATGCTTGGGTAACTGTTAATAATTCTAGTTAGCAATCCTGCTTGGTGAATTTATGAAAGCTTGGTAATCAGGGACAGGTGCTGAAGATTCCTACTTAGGAAATAGGGTCCCGTTCTCTGTTAGAGATAGTTAGCCTTCAGTGCATGTCAATTATTTTAATGAATTCATGAAAGTGTGTTAATCAGAAACAGATGTTGAAGTTTCCTGCTTAGGGAATAGGGTCCTATTCTCTGTCAAGGTTAGTTAACCTTCAGTGTGTGTGTCAATTATTTCAGTTAAGCAATGAGTTCATGAAGTGTGATGATCAGAAACAGGTGTTGAAGATTCCTGCTTTGGGAATAGGATCCTATTCTCTGGTTACAAAATAGTTGGTCTTTCCTGTTGCAGTATCTTGTTGTTAATTTAATATAATCCAGGATTCTTAAATTAATCATTCCTTTAAACTTTGAGCTCTGCAATAGGTAGGTTGCTTTCCTGCAATTCAAGTTAGAACTTCAGTTTGTTCAAGGCAAAGTGTGATTAATATGTTTTTACTACAACTCTAGGTTGCTTTTGAGATTGAGAATATATAGTGCGTGATTACCTTTGAAATAAACAGACTTGACAATTTATGTAGTGCTTGATTGTTTAGTTAAATAAGCAATTATAGTGACTAACAATGGCCTCTACCTAAAAGGGCCCTAACCAATGCATCTTGAACTTCCTAGGGTGTTGTAGATACCTGTTGGCATAGAGGAGAACTAGATCTCCTTCCTTAAATATTTTCTTCTTTACGTGACTATCATGCCAAGATTTTTCCTTTGCTTTTTGTACCTCCTGGTGAAATCCTACTAAAATTATGTCTTCTTCCATCTCCATCGGTTGACCCAATATTTCCTGCACAACACCTTCTTTTTTCATGATGGTGATTATTGCAATGTGTAGACTAGGTATTAAATAATATGATGGAAGCACTGCTTCCTTCTCGTACACTAGTCTGAATGGTCTATGTCCCTTAAGCTTCTTGCATGTAGTATTGTAAGCCCATAATATTGTTGATACCTTCAAATCCCAATCATCCCTATTCACATTGCAAATGTTTTTCAGTGCATTCTCTAGAATATTGTTAAAAGATTCTACTATACCATTTTCCTAGGGATGGAAAGGTTTTCTCTTTTGATGGTATATCTAAAATTCTTTAGGCATAGATTTTATTGTATTTTTAATAAAATGAGTTCCTTGATCACTCAAAAAAATTCTAGGACATCCAAATTTGGTCACCATGTTCTCAAAGAGAAACCGCACTGCAGTTTCTTCACTGCAATCCTTCACTGGGGCTTCTTTTGCCCATATGGATAAATATTATGTCGCAATGATGATGTATCTAGCTCCTGATATCCTTGTTGGTGGATTAATGGGTCCAATGAAATCCACAACCCATTTATCAAATACCTGTAAAGTTACTTGGGGCATAAGTGAAATTTCATTCATTCTGGATGGTTTCCCCATTCTCTGACAGGCATCACAGGTCTGACAGTATTCCTTTGTGTCCTTATGTACTATAGGCCACCATAATCATGTGCACAAAACCTTCTTTTCTGTAGGCTTTCCTGCATAGTACCCTCCATCTATCCCTTCATGTTCTTCTACTAGCACCATGGAGCGTTCATGTTCCATAAAAAATATTCTTAGTATTCCATCTGCATCTAGCTTGTATAAATGACCTACAATCAACTGATAGTCTGCAATGCGCACTACCAACTATTTTTTCTGCATGACAGTAAATTCTTTGGGAGCCATTCCCCTGGTAAAAAATCCAACAATGTCAGCAAAATAATCATCAGCAATCTAAACAGAAAATAAGTTAGCATCGGGAAAATTCTCCTCCAAGTTCTTTGACTCCTCTCCATTTGTAATTCTTGACAAATTATATGGTCCTGCATTCAACTTCCCTGGTTTTAATATGATTTCAAAATCATATTCTTGAAATAATAACAACCATCCACAGATCCTTCCCCCCAATACTGACTTGTTAACTAGGTACTTCAAAGCAGAATGATCTGTAAACATCTTAAAATGTTGACCTAATAAATAAAGTATGAACTTCTATAAGGAATATACCATAGTCAGACCTTCCCTTTATTTAGTATTATAGTTTTTCTCAGACTCAAATAAATTTATACTATCAAAATATATTGGGTGATCAATGTCTCCTTCACCTAGTTGTGCCAAAAATGCTCCAAGTGTAATGGATTAAGCGTCCACATGTGTCAATGTTTCATGGAAACCTGCACAGAAGATCTAGATAAATCAATTACAAACAAATCTTATCAAGAAAGGAAGAGAGATTCAATATGGAAGAATGAGAAAATATATTCACACTACTCCAATGAGCTGATGAATGATACATAGATCATGATCAATATGATACAATGAATGAGTGGAATACACTCATATATAGGGAAAAACATTCCATAATTAAGAAAAGAAATCAAGCAGTTAGATTTCATTAGGAATGCATGCATGCATAATAGTGATGGTAAAAATAGAATGTTTAAAATAGAACCACTCAGTTAACTCCCACTGAACTAGTGTGTCAAAAATAGAAATTTCTCCAACACCCCCCCTGAACATCACTATGGAGTAAAAAATGAGTCCCGGCTACTAATCCATTTTAGGTAATCATGTACAATGAAACTAATGAACACTAAAAAAAATGAGGAAAGAGGGAAAACCACGTGGGAACAACCCCCCCCCCCCCTCAAAAGATAATGTATCAAAAGAAGAAAATGGCAGTTGCTAGGAAACTATGTTCTTCACTGCAAGATGATCCCGCAAAGTCTGAAACTTTTTCTCACTAAAAGTCTTTGTGAAGATGTAGAAATCTTTATGGATTTGATGAATTCCTTTGACAACCTATCCATCCTTGTACCTCTTGATCCTGTGGACCCATCTGCATCTGAAAATATTCCTTTTTGGTGGAAGTGGAACCAGATTCCAAGTTTGGTTCTATAGGAGCGAGTCATACTCCTTATGCATGGATTCTTTCCATAATGGATTTCCCATAACCCTATTGTAGTTCTATGGATTAATAGATTGAACCATATAGCAATGCATGGACATCGCAGGTTCTGAAGATGAAAATACATGAGAAGGATCCTCATGATGAGATCGAGTCCTCCTCGAATCCAATGGATTCCCTGCAAGGTTGCCTGCTTCTTAAAGTGTGGTTTGTGCCTTCTTAGGCATCTACTAAAGCTTAAATGATGGCTTCCTATATGGATGTACTACCTTCTTATTTACATGTATAAAATCTGAGTGTATGGAATCATCTCTGATGTCTGAAACTGACGGAAGAACAAGAGTATATGCATGTTGCACTTGAGGTGCATGCAAAGTAATCTCCTTATGTGTAAGCAGAATAGACTATTCATCGTCATAAAACTTAGTGAATTTATACAAACATGACTTGTGATACACCTCACCAATTGCAATGATGGAATTGTCATGCATGTCAATTATTGAAACTAAATCTGATGTAAATTCAACATTTTCACCTTTCTGAGTGATCTGATAAACTAAGAGAAGATTCATAGAAAGCTTTGGAACATGCAGAACATTCTCAAAACTATCATTGTGGAGTTCCACTCTCCCTTCTCCTGATACTACTACTGGAGTATTATCCCCCATGAGAATAGAGGGTCTTGAGCATGGAATCAAAGAAGATAAAACTTCATCTTTCGCTGCCATATGATGGGATGCACCAGAATCTATAATCCATGAATCAGATGAGGAATTAATTGCAACCAGAGCATGATGATTACCTTTCTTAAGAGCAGTATCTTCTTCCTTCTGCTTCTTAACTCCCTTTGGAATGAAGTTTCCAAGGTTGTTCTACTAAATTGTATATGCCATAAGATCGATATGTTTCTTCATGCATGTGGATTCTTCATGATTCGGTTTATTGCAGTAAGTGCACTGCTTTCCCTTCTTCTTCTTATTGGAATATGAAAAGTCTTTGGAACCTAAAGAATCATTAAAGGGTTTGGAATATCCCTCCTTCCTGTTCTATTTGGATGACCCTTTTCCATCATGCATGGTGAGTGAATGTGCTTTGGCATATTTCATGAGGCTCATCTGTATGAGTTTTGTCTTCTCTTGTGTAAGAGAATCAATGAACTGAGTCAACGTAGGCATTTTCCAATTTGTTCCAAAAAGACATATGCCAGAATGGAAATTAGAGACATATACAACATATTCTAGTCCTAGCTTGGCCAATATTGTTAGAATAAGTTGTTTCTCTTGTGTAGACTTGTCAATACCACATTCACCCAAGCTCAAAATGAAATATTTAAATTTAGTAAATAAATATTGTATATTATCAAAACTTTTAGGTTCTAAGGTATTCAACTCTACCTCAAGCATATGACCTCACATCTCATCCTATTTTCCAAAGAGTCCTTCCAGGGTGGTCCAGATCTCGTTTGGAGTCTTTGATGCAGCAACACGAAACCATAAATTAGTGGAGAATAAATCAAGAAGTAGTCATGTGGCCCCGTCCTTACGGTTCTCCCATATCATCTCCTTAATCGCTTATGTAGGTTTTGTTTCTGTCGCCATCGTCGAATTATACAATCCTTTCCTTCTGAGTTGGAATTATGCCTTGGGATTCCAATCAAAATAATTGTATGGTGTGAGGATTACCACCAAGTTTGATTGTATAATAGTTGTCACATCCATCTCTCCCACTGTTTCTAATAACCCCTAAAAATTTACTCTCAATTTGCAAGTGAAAAATTAAGAAATCACAACAGAAATGACACTTTAAGTGAAAATTCATATTAGTTTCAAGAGATGATCTTGCAGCTTACTTTCTATGCAAACAGTGAGGAATATTTCCAAACGGTTGAAAACCACTTCCAAAATGGGTCAATTTACTTTCACCGTGGGTTGTTTCCTCAAAAACATAATATTTTGGGAGCAATCATTGTTGAAAGGTACGACCACAGATTCATATCAGTTTCAGGAGGCTATCTTGCAGCTTAATTTTTGAGAAAACAGTGAAGAATATCGCCAAACAGTTGAAAACCCACTTCCAAAATGGGTCTAATTACTTTTCAAGCAAGTCGTTTCCTCAAAAACGTAATATTTTTGGAGGAATAACTGTTGAAAGGTACAACCACGAATTTAGCTCGACGAAACCCTGATTTTCCTTATTCTTTGTCTTGTCTGGATTTCTCCAAGCAACATAGCTCTGATACCATGTCATTGTTTCATGGAAACCTGCAGATGAGATCTAGCTAAAGCAAGTACAAACAAATCTTATCAAGAAAGGAAGAGAGATTCAATATGGAAGAATGAGAAAATATATTCACACTACTGCAATGAGTTGATGATTGATACATAGATCATGATCAATATGATACAATGAATGAGGGGAATACACTCATATATCGGGAAAACATTCCATAATTAAGAAAAGAAATCAAGCAGTTAGCTTTCCTTAGGAATGCATGCATGCATAATAATGTAAAAATAGAAAGTCTAAAATAGAACTAGTCAGTTAACTCCCACTGAACTAGTGTGTCGAAAATAGAAATTTCTCTAACAACATGCACATGAAATTATTTTGTCATAAAAATTGGTGTTGTCACCATCTTCTCCTTCAATATGTCCAAGCTCTCTTGGCATTCATCATTTCATTGAAACCTGATGTCTTTTTTTAGTAAATTCTCCATGGGCACATTAATCTTTGCATAGCCCTTTATAAATTTCTTGTAGTACCCTGGGTGGCCCAATGTTGCTATCAACTGGTGCACTGACTTTGGTGGTGGTAAATTGACAATAACAACAATCTTTGCAGGATCTACTATCAAGCCCTGTTTTCATACAATGTGTCCAAGTAAGATGCCAAACAATGTAATGAATATACATTTCTTAATGTTCGAGGAAATCTGGCATTTCCTACATCTCTCTAACATTAACCTCATAATTTCTACACGATCCTTCAATAAGTTGAATAATGTGCAATCATCCAGATAAACTTCTAAAACTATATGTATAAAATCCTTGAATGCAACTACTACTACTCTGGAAAATATTTCTGGTGCATTCTTCAAACCAAATGGAATTACTGTGTACTTGTATGACCCCCACTCTATTGCAAATGTGGTTTTGTACCTGTCCTTTGGAGAAATTCTAATCTGATGGTAACCTAAAAATCCATGTATGAAGGAGTAGACTTCCTATCCTCCCACATTCTCTAAAAATTCATCTGTAAATGGAGTAGGAAAAGAATCATGAAGGCATGCATCATTTAACTTTCTCAGATCCAGACATATCCTAATCCCTCCAATCTTGTTTTCCTATACCACCATTGGACTAATCCACTCTGATTCTTCCACATGCTCTATGATTTCTAACTCTAGCATTCTGTCAATTTCCGCCTTAACCTTCTACTTATAGATGGGGTTTAGTCTGTACGGTCTCTATCTTACTATTCTTGCCTCTGGTCTGAGGGGTATCTTCATCTCTCCAAGTTCTCCTGCTACCCCTTTCATCTATGAAAATGTGGTTGGGAATAAGTCACTGTATTCACACAATAATTCAATTATTTGTTCCATTGTTTCACTGTCCCAGTAATCTCTAATGTTGACTATCTTGGGTTTCTCTTCAGTCCCAATATTGACCTTCTTAATCCTCATTGATGCATTAAATTCTTCCAATTGTAACTAAGGTCCTTCTAACCCTATTTCTCCTTCCCCTTCTATTATTTGTATGTCACGTGGGTTTTCTTTTACTTCTTCATCCTCTGCAACCTGATAATAGTAAACTAACTATTCAAGTGTTTCTTTTCTGTAGTCTATGTCTATTATCACTGTATCTACCCCATATTATTAAAATATCTTCCTTTTAATCCTTTGTAATGCCAGATCCACCCATGGATTCTCACTTTCAAATGCAAAGGTCTTAATAATGTTTTTTTGCAATGCGCCCCAACTCACAGTTTCTCTGCACAATTCCTGCTCCTTGTACCAAGTGATAGGTATTCTTTCCAATGTATGAAAAAAATAATGCATCCATTCCCCTGGTGGTACCAATCTCCAGTTAGTGACACACTCATTTATATGATGTCTTGGGTTCCCTCTTCCATCATACTTATGTAAGGGTCTATTCTGCTGAATTATACCAAATCTTATGTGCATCATTCGCTTACACTGATAATAGTCCTAGATTACCTCCTTATACACACCCCACCATTGTGAAGGTGTGTCCCTTAGTGCTATATCCAACACTAGTAATATCTGACTATCCAAAACCTTCGATTCAAATTCTGTGAGGAAATTTTCTAAATTGTCCTCTTCAGTAAATGTGGGAAACTGTCTTACTTCTGTCCCGACCCATATTACTACGCATGTAACTCTGGCGCACCTCCGAGCAGAGACTTCATGCAATATTTGTTGCCAGTTTTCTACTCCAGTATCCAAATATGACATATTGGAATTGATACTCCTCCAACTGAGTACTCCATCTGCATTTGGATTCACATAGTCTTCCTCTCATGCAGTAGTCTTATACAACTAGTTGGCATCATCCTATAGCACAATGTCAGGCACATGTTCTACTTATCTTTCGCAATCTGAGGGATCTAAAGGTGCTACTACCCTAAAGTTCCCAACTTCAAATATCATCTTTCTAGTCTTCAAGTTAATTATGGCTTGATTATCAAAGGCCCAATCAATTCCCAATAGTGTTGGAAATGGTATAGACTCATCCACCACATCCATTACTTCAAAATTTGTTGTGGTGCGCACACCATCTAAATCGACTGTTGTATTCTTCAATCTACCTATGGGAATCACTTTCTGTTGGTTTTCTAACTTCAGCTAGATATTGGAATACCCTAGTGTAGGTAATCCCATTGCTTCCCAAGTCTTCTTTGACAATATGTTGACATATGATCCTAAGTCTAGGATAACAATTCCCATATTGAATTCTCCTATAGTTGCATTCAATATGAACTCTCTGCTAGTTATTTTCTTTCTATGGACTTGATTAATCTTCTTAGGTTATGTTACTACCTCTTCTTCTATGCTATATTTCTCAATCATATTTTTAAACAAATCCATGGAATTCTTATCATTGAGTAATTTAACACAAGATTCCGGAAAATTATTTAAGTTACTTACTTTCTCTATTTTCTCTCCTTTGCAAGTATGATCCAAAGACTAAGGCATATCAAAAATAGGAGTATCATACCTCGAAACAATTTTTGATGTGGATGCTTCATTCTTCTTTAGAAACTCCTTCTTTGCTTCCTTGAAAGTTTTCTTCTCCTTCTTTTCATCAAACTATTGTTGTGGATGAGTGTTCTTATGAATCCAACACTGAGATTCCTTCTTCTGATCATGTGCATCTGCTCTTGTATTCACTCCTCCTCTATTCACTATATTGATGTTCCTCCTAGGATCCCTTATTTCTACAACAATCCACTGAAAATTCTAGCTGTTTAGATTTCTCTTCTCCTGGATCTTTGTCATTAACTTTGGGCACTGTTTTGTCACGTGATATGTTGTGTGACAATACATACATGTTGTTGTTGGTTGAGGGAATTCTATGGAATAGTGTCCTTGCTATTGACAATTATGGTATATAATAGGTCGTCTGCCTCTGCCCATTCCTCATCTTCCTCTGCCAATGAATCTTCCTGTGTTCCCCTGTGGATCCATGTTATGTTGATGATACTGTGGTGTTTGATTATATTGTAGGGTTTGCTAAAATAGTGGCACTGCTTGAAATTTTTGTGCATTGCCAAACTATGGTGCGGTTTTTCTTGCCATCAAATTAGAATGAATCATATATTCATTCGAGGTTCTTTCCTTCATTATCTCCAGAGTTCTACAAAAAAACTTTCATGTCCCACTGATTTACAAAAGTTATAGAAAGTACTCTTTGGTTCTCTCTTGTACTTCTGCATCATAGGACAGTGATAAGGATCATGCCCATGTGTTTTGCATATTTCACACCAAGTCCCCTCTATAGGAAATGTATTTGGTAGCCCTACTCCCCAGTACTATGCAAATTCCAACCACTCATTCTTGTGATGTCCCTATGATCTACACAGGGTACACCACATTGCTTCTCTTTTCTCCCTACTCTTGTTCTAATTCAACTGCACTGTCAATTTATTCAGATCTTCTTTCATCTCCTCTATGGCTGGGTCTGTCTTCTTATATTGATTCTCTTCTAACTAAATCATTTCTTGTAGTGCATTTGCCTGGTTTTGAAATTTTTGTTGTCTCAATGGATATTTGAAATGTGGTAACAGAGAATTTATAAAAAATTGTTGTGTTGCATGTCAAAAATGGGATACTTCAATTTACCTTCTAATGTCTTGAACTTATGATCAATGTCCCATACTGATTCTCCTGGTTTTATCTAACCTCAATCATCTCATTAATAAACTGGTCCTCTGATTTTGGTCTTTGAAACTTAGTGATCAATGCCTTCTTGATCTCTTCTACTGTTCTCGGTGCACCCTGTGGATTTTTTACTGCTAGGTTCATGTACCAATCCAACGCGTGGTTTCTGAATGTTATTTCTAACTGCGCTACTTTTGTTGCCTCGTCAATGACTCTTTTTTCTTTCCATATTCGCTCACACACGAATAGTTTCTTCTCCAAGTATTTTGATCCATCCCCATGAAACTTTGGTAATATTACCATTGGATCTACGCATGCCATTGTCGAATGTGTTGTACCTGCTCTACGCAATACTACTATCTGTGTACTGTTGTTCGGACTTGAGCTCCCATTGGTGTTGCTACTAGTACTTCCACTTGTAACACTACCTATACTAATACTATTACTTCCACTTGTACCCTCACTTATATTCTAATATCCTAGCTTCCTCTTAACGTCAATAACTAGTTCTTTAAACAACTCTTTCTTTGTTGATGTGTTAATCGTACATGGGGTTGTAGGTTCTACACTGATTCATATCTGGACAGGGGTATTTCATTACTCATTAGATCTCACTCCTCTAGTATTTATTTCATGTGTGGCACGCAATATTTCCTCAATGTGCTCCACATCATGGAGATCCTCTACCTCTTCCTCATCACTCTCCAAGCCTTCCCTCTCGGCTACGACTCTTTTATTCCTATTGAGATTATACTGGTAGGTTCTTCCACTGCATGTTGTTCCTACATTTTGCATAATTTCATGGAGCGTCTTTTGATCCATCATAATAGGATCTTTCTCGTTACTATGCTCTTTTTTATCCATTCCCCCCTCCACCTCAAACCTTCCTCAGGTTTCCCTTAACTCCCCCATGCACGCAAGGTAGTTTAGTTGTATGATTCCATAGTTAATAGTCATTTATCATGCAATAATCCCTTTATCGAAGTATACACCGATCTGATGTACCTTCCGCTTGGACCCTTAATAAACTACTTCTCTACTACACTGTAAGACTTTGATGTATATACTGCAAACTCAATTATATACCCCACTATAATGTTGTCTAGCCAGAAATCTATTGCACGCGTGAATTTGTAATTTACCCTTTTAACCGCGCGATACTTTATTCTTTACACTCCACTGATATAACTCTATTTTTCAGATGGCTATCTTTCAACCATGTTATACACTCTTGTAATAGTGTGGGAAACTCACTAAAGAAACTCTCGTGTATTTCACTAAATATGTATATCTCCAAATACAGTCTTGGCTTAAACCTAGAGCTTTTATTATCTTTATGGAAAAACTCTAGTTGTTGAACTGTCAACCATCTTTCAATATCCTCTTTCATGGGGTTCTAACATAAAAACATCCCTTTTCTTAAGCCCTCACACTATACTGCATGATACATCCCTCCTGATCTATTCTTATGAGTTCCAACCGATAATAGAACCATTGTTGGGTTTACTATGGGCTGACCCAAGTTCTAACTACAATCTTACCAACAAACCCTTCTACGATCGACCCTTTTGGATACCAGAAGGAAACAAAACGCAGATATTGAACTGTGTAGTCTCACCCGAGATGACTTCTATGGGTGGCCGCAGGACTCAGATGTCTGCAACCTGAGGATGGGATGTGTTTATCTCAGAGGCATTTAACCTACTCATTGTTAAACTTCAAACCCTCATTAGATCTCACTCCAGACCACTAGCACAAATATTATAATAGGAATTCATCAACCATCATAACCACATGTTTTCAATGATAAGCATTTATCTACTGTAGCACAATATTCTGATCTAAACACTAGCTATAACATTCATTTATTCAGTGTTATCTTACATATTCCATTAGCTTATTCTTTCTGTGTAGTGTTCATTCCTTTATCATATAACATATTCATCATAAAAAATCATTAAAGAAAATACAATCATAGACACAAAATACAAACACATAAAACATAGATATACCTTGGTTCACCCCCCTGGGGCTACGTCCACAAAGATTTTTGCTTGGGATATTTATTCATATTCTCTGCAAATCCAGTGCTATGAACTGTACAATTATTCCACCATTACATTCTATCTCCACAGATCGAAACAACTCTCACAACACTAAGAACCTTTCACTCATACACTATCGAACTTTCTAAAGAGGCTAACTCACTACTCACTAACAACAACAAAAAGGACAACAAAAAAAAGGACAACAATGCTCTCATCATCCTATTACATTATACTTATACAAAACCGGGACAAATCCCTTACAAAAACCATAACCCTAGGCATGCTAGGTGTGTCCACTTTCTCCTTGACTTAATCTTGGTTGGTCCTTGATCCAACCATTGCTCCAGGTCAGTGCTTTTCCATTTTCCAACTTCTCCACAACAATTTTTTCACATTGTAACTAATTTTCTCGGCACTTATTTTTCCTCTTTTTCCAACGTTGCTTTTCCTTTATTCCCGACATTCTCCCCTGTTTTATGGCGCTTCTTTAATTCCTTCAAAACTTCTTCGATTTTTCCCAAAATTGGCCTGCGCCAACAATCATGTAGAATCTTCTTCTGTTGAGCAATATCAAGCTTAGGAGGGTGTTGTTCCACCTTTCTTATCTTCCCCTCTATCCTTTGACCTGAGCTTTCACCATGTTCGAAATCCATTCTTGTTTTTTCTTTGCCTTGGGTTATCACTTAGACATCCACATCCACATCCTTTTTCGGACCCCCATGCAGCTCCACATGCACCATATTGCAACATGCCTTATTCTCTTCCCACTTATTCAATAATTCAGGATAATCCTTTGTAACATGATCTACGCTGTAGAACTTCCCATAAATAACACATGGTTTGGTACGAAATCTTGACACATGTCCCATCTCCCCATAGTTAAAACAAGTGGGGGTATACCTCCCCATCGTCCACAACTATGTCCATATCCACCATGAGGACCTCCAAGGTATCCACCTCTATCAGCATCACCATGGTCACCACCCTTCTACTCCTCTTGAACCTAAAATAGATCATGGGTATGATATTGCATCAACTATAGTGATCGACAGTTGTTTACATCATGTCCCATGAATTTTATAGAACTCACAGAATAGGGTGTGATGCATCTTCTAATATTTCTCCAGTGCGGGGTAGTGGGGTGGTACATGGCCCCACTATCTACAAATATCACACCGCTCCATCTGAGGCCCAGTTGTAATTTGACTCAGTGCACCCATCGCCACATAGTTACCAAGTACACAACGCTCATCATTTTGATGCCCATCATACTGACATGTGGTACACCATATGTTCTCACACATGAATTTTTCCTTTGCCATATCCTATAGTTTCATTGTTTAGTTGGCCAACTGAGATTAGACCTGTGCCAAACCTAGCGATGTCTATCCTCCTCCTCCTGGTCGAGCCTCCGAATGCAATGTAATTTCCACTGATTTTGACAACGTCATCACCTTCTGTTGGGTGAGTGGGACTCAAATATGGGGAAGTAACCCCGCAATGAACCATTCTCTATGTTTCACACCCTGGATATGGAATTTCATTATATCTAGTTGATCCAGGTGGATATTGGTATCCACCCACCTATTCCAATTGGCTCCTCATGTCCATTTTTTGTTCAACACGTCTGTTTTTACTTCTTTCTAATTGTGGGTTCTACACTTCTGGGGTTGCTTTAATCCCCACACATCCTCCAGGTGGATATGGGTGTCCTCTCGCCTAATCCAACTGGTTTATTTTGTATTTTTTCATGTCAGCACATCTTGTTGTACTTACAGGGCCTTTTTGGGTCCCTAAACACTGTTTTTTTGGCTCACCACAATCAAACTATAGACAAAGTTAGAGTTTGATGAAAAAATGTGTAGCTCTCTAAAATACCTTTCCAACGGGCTATCACACACCTAAAACGGAGGTTGTATGCAAAATTTATGACCCTTGGAAGTTGAGGTACCAAATTACACCAACTTACCCATAGGGCCCACATGACTTTTGGTGTTTCACCTTCTAGGGTTAGGATTTTGGATTTCTAGGGTTTTGGAATTCATGAGTTCCAATTGGGTAAATGTCATCATTCTTTGCAAATTGGTTTATTATTGTGTCCAGTACGAAATGATATTCTAAGCAAACCGCGGGAACTTTTTTGACAACACTTGTTTCATTGAGCAATATAATTCGATCACAATCACCACAGTCATATACTATTTTTGGTAATATATTGAAATTTGTAATGGATATCCCATTATGTGGGAAGATCTTCTCTACATGTTTCTAGACAAGTTGTGTAGGGATAGTCAGTGTAACTGTCATCATGGCTTCGTTGTCTGTCATGTCTGCACGCATAATGCATCTACTTTTGTTCACCTTGTCTAAGTAGGTGCTATACACGACCCTTATGTCTCTGATGAACAGTTGTCTAGTTGGGCAGTTGTTCAAGCCTTCTATTGATAGTATATTGAGTGGTATAAGTTTAGACCTGGTGACATTTTTTTTGAACAGGAATAGTAATGTGAATGGAAATCCGTATATATATCCTCTCTTTTTTTTTCATCAATGTACAAGTAGATGCACAATTTGGATAAAGTATGTAGGTTAGAGTTTTGTAACCATACCTCTTAGTCTCTGGACCTTGCACTATGTTGGGCATTTCACTTGTACTTGTCGATAGTTCTTGTGAACTAAAAAACATGTGTTGTAAATGACATAAACATATTTACCATGGCACAGTAGAATAAATAACTGAGGATATTTGTTTCCTAAACATAGCAAGAGCATAATCTATGAATCTTTACCTTTGGCCTTGTCATTGTGTTAATGTTTGCGATGATTGACTACTCATGCCCATGTCACTTGTCCAAATTTTTCTGATGCAAACATGTGTACATCAAACATGACAACAAATAAACATGCATACAGATTGCATATTGCTCATAATTGATATTGATGTACATTAAGAACATGCAGTGTGTTTGATTTAGTATTACTGTTGGTATACCTTTTGGAAGATTGTACCTCAATTTCCTCAGTTGTGGCACATAAGGCTCCATCCTCTTGTTCAACTAGTCTATTTTTTTTCATTGTAGCAATGCAGAGAATATAATGGACATGAAGCCAAGTTGCTATCTAGGAACACATGTAAAAAAGTTGGAATACAATTTTATTTATTTCAATGTAGCAGCATAGAAAATACAATTGACATGAAGATAAGTTACTATATAGGAAGATATGTAGTATCTACATAAAAAAAAAATGAGCTGCAAATCAGTAGAATAAATATACACATAATAAATGAAATACAAAGAAATGGAATATGGAATACAGGTAGAAGTATGTACCTTTGTATGTCTTCTTCTACATTTATGGTTAAGAGTTCTTTATCTTGTCCAGTTTTTCTGTTTTTTTCAATGAAAGAAAAGTACAAAATACAATGAACATGAATGCAAGTTGGTATGTAAGGAAAAACAAGGAATATTTACATATAGTAAACTCGAATCAAAGGAATAGAGTAACAGATAGTGTTAGAAGCATGTACCTTTTTTTTTCTTGATACATGTACCTTTGTCTATATAGATTTTTTTCTTTCCAAAATCTATTACAAACTAGAAAAAACTAAGAAGTTGGATGATTCTAGCTGAATAATTTGGTTTTGTGCAACAAGTTAGCTAGATATGCTTTGAGAAATAGAAATATGATTTTTTAATATGGTTGATGTATATTTAATAATTCAAGTACAATACGAATTGTATCGTGATCAGACCAGTATGTGTCTAAGATAAAGAGGTTGTATTGTGAAATGGGCACATTTGACCATACATGGTCAATAAGTGTGTTTTGTACATGGTTTATTGTATCCAAAAGAAAGAGAAGACTGTAATTGCACATGTAGTTTTCCAATTCTTTTGTTCTGGCATTATTTTTTAGCATGTCAATATTGAAGTCTCCTAGAATCATAATGGTTTCATTCATATGTAAATGTTGTAATGAATTTGAAACAACATTCAGTATGTTGGGAAATGTTGCATGCAGAGTGGCATAGAGATTCAATATTGCAATTTCTTATGAATGGAAGATTACTCTTGCCATCACCATCTCAACATTTTTTTCTTTGAAATGCATATGCTCCAAAATTGTTAGATGCTTTTTCACTAATATCATCCCTCCATGTGTAATGTAACTTAATATTCAATTGTGATTTGGAAATTGTTTGTTTTGCATGCATAATGTCATGTATGTTTCCTTCAAGCATAGAATATCGGATTGCATTGTGTCATAGTCATTTAGCATATCATCCATATGTGCATGTAGGTTGCACGTGTTAAGTGAGAGAATTGATACAGTTGAGTTTGTTTGTATGGATTGGTAATCATATTGTAGATTCCATTTTGCGCTAGTCCTAAGGCATTGCATATCAATATCAACTTTATGTTTGACTTTGAAGTTATATTTTGTAAGAGAACTTAGAAAGTACAAGGATTCTATGCTTCTGACATGGGAAAATGTTGTGTACACAAGTCCATGTATTCTAAGTCCAACAAGGTAGAACACAACACTATCAAGTGTTAGCCCTTGTAATCTGTGGACTGTACGTGCACATGCAAGTTTAAATGGAAAATGTTTTCAAATATTCAATTGACCTGTCTTTGCCGATGTTGATACTAGTTTTGATATTCGTAAGATAGGTGTCCAATCACACACAATGTTTGAATTATATAGATAAGCTAACTTGTTTGCTTGTTGGTGGCCAATATGTGGCTCATGGAGCTTAATCCAGAGGACATCAATTTTTTTTGTTTTTGTATAATCTTTGAGTATTCCATATGCACCAGTCATCAAGTCATCATGTGAATCATAGTTGCAGGCATATATTTCAACTAGCATGTCTAATTTCAGGACAAGTTGCAAAGGAAAAGTGGTTGTATGTTGATGACATGGTACATTTCCATGGTTGTCTTATTCAAGGTCAATTGAATTGATGATGGTATCATCACCAAACATGAGCGATAACATGTACCTATTATGCATTGCAACATCCCTATTCTTGTAGAACAGGTAAGGGAAGGTTGGGTTTGTTGGTGCAGGTTTCATGCACCTTGAATTGATATATGTTAAGCCATCACATGTTTGGTTTTTTATCCGTATTCTATTCAAAATTTCAATAAATGTTTCATCTGTTTGGCACATTATAGTATGTAATTCAAAGAATTTTATATTGTCTTTCCAAAAGTCATGCGTCACTATTTGCATATTGACCATAGGTTGTTCAAAATCAAAGAATCTTGGATGGGTTGCGCCTGGTAAAGATCCCCACATAATATCATGTCAATGTCCCCAAAGTATTTGGTATGCACATGTTTTATGTTTCTTAGTCAATTGTCAATGGAATATAGGAAGCTAATTCTAATCAAAGATGCCTCATCTATGAAGACAATTTGTAGTTCATCATAAAGCTTAGGCAAGGTATCTAACATTTCCTTGTTGAGTGGAAGAAAATGTGACTAGTTAAAAGGCATTAAAAATGCAGAGTGGACTGTTGTTCCACCTGCATTATATGCATATTTTCCTGTATATGAAACTATTAGTCCCTTTGGTTTCATAGGGTCAGTCGAATTGTTTGAATCATATATCCATATAAGCATTTGGAATAGTTCTTTCATTGTGAATATATTTCATGTTCTTTCCCTACCTATAAGGAAAAAGTACACATGATTGTGCATGTTTAAGCGTTTTTTAATTGTAATGTCCTTTAGGATTGCTTGTTGTTCTCGATTCAACAATTGTCTAACTCTGTATTATTCCTTATTTTAAATAAAGAAAGGATGTTTTGTGACCTTAAAGCCAATATTGATATGTTTTTCAATGGCGGTTGCTCGAGGATAAGGAAAATATGCTTGCAAGTCATAGGACTCATAGAGAGTTCTAGTTGTTTTATGGTTTGTTAATGTCTCATCAACATTTTTAGGGTTTTCTAGTTCATGAACTGCACTTTTTAAATCACCCCATGTTGGATTGACATTGTATGTAAATCTAGATTCATTGGTTTTTACTGTAGTCTCATAAGCAATATATGCAACTTCCCATGTAGGGAAGTTATGTTTTAATGTGTTTTCATTTTGATCAAATGGAACATACAACAATAGTTTCTCTCTACAATAGTTTTCATATTCGATGTGTTTGTTGTATTTGACAAAGCATATTACATTTGTTTTTATTTATTTTTGATATGGGTGTACCATTTTTTTTGTAATGCGATACGAACTCTGCAAGGCAGATATGCTTAGTAGGAGATGGACACTGGAGGTAATAATCGATAATAGAGTGTCATATCACGTCCTATGAATTATTAGGCTCTTGTTCTAACAAAGATGGTGGTTTAAGCACGAATGTGCATTTGTCAAGTGGATATGTGTTTATGAAGACACATTTCCTTGAACTACAGTTTAGAGGAAGGGAAAGTGCAATGTGGACTACTCATTGAGTAGACATTTGTTGAAGATTAAGTAATGTATTTCCAAGTGTTTGTATCATTTTCATAGCATCAACATGACTTTTTTCATGTTCTCTGTGTATTCTTCTTAACACACTTGTCATAGATTTTTCAACCTTTGTCATGTATGAGGGACAATATGGTGCTACAACATATGCATTGAGGACATACTATGCATTTGTATTTTCATTCCACATAATTGGCATGTCCTTGGAGAAACTGTTGTTCCAAAATGTGAAATATTTCGTTTAAGGAAAACTGTTGGTTTTTTAAGTGTAGATTGTATCACTTGGATGTACTCATCTCCTGTTAGATTTAGTTCTTCCAAGAAGTCTTCAAATCTCATTAATTCATATAATTCTAGTTGTTCTAGAAATGGGAACAAAGATTTATATTTCTCAATGAGAAGATTGTCCTTTAAACTAATTGGTTATATGACTCTTGTTGTTCTCATTGGCGGCGCAGGGAAGTTGTATCTGCAATGTGATTTTTTTCATTTTTTATGGCTTCTTGTATGGTAATGTCTATGAACTTTGGAAAGTTATGGATCCAAATGATTTGTGTTGCATGTTATGTATTTGTCTAGAAACTGCTCGATTTGTGAGTTGTTTTCATTTTCATAGACCGATGCACCCTCTATCCATAACAATGCATGGTCATGATCACTCCCTCTATTATGGAACTCAGTCACAAAATAGTAGTCCAATATTTTTCCGAAGAACGTTTCATCATGACATATCAATTACCTAAAATCATTTATTTTATGTCTATATTAACGAGTACATGTCACTGGCTCTTTTCTTATGAGGTAGTCAATGTCATAATTTTCCCATGTATTAGTTTATTTTTTCCTTTTCTTGTTCCTATACAATGCAGACACCATAGCCACCAATGGATCCCAGTGATGCTTTGCACTTGTAAATGTGATGAAAAAAGTTGGGGGTCCCAATTGTCAGATCATTGCAAATATAGTTTTCTTGTTTTGTTGCAAGTAGTTAGGAGAGATGTGAATGTTTTTGAAATCTATGTATCCAATATCAAATTTTAGGATTTTTTCTAGGTTTTCTTTGTACTTTACATCTTTGGCCAATAATTTTTTTCCTTGTAGCTGGCCTTTTCTTATTCTCACCCACATGCAAGAGAGCACTTGCTCAATTATTATGTGCATTTTTTTGAAAAATAAATTTGTAATGTGACAGGAGAAGTCACTTCTTGAGTGTAGTATTTCCCATCGAACTATTTTTTGGTAGATGAATCATTCTGTGATGTCACTGGGATGTGGACGTCCATAGAACAGTGTTGGAAATTTCATTTCCTCAGTAATTTTTTCCTTGAATATTCCAAGTGGACGTTTCCATTCAATAGGTGAAATTTTGACAATCTTGTCTTGCAAGTCATGAATGCAGTGTGAGTCAGTGGATCCATGTACCAATGTTTCAGTAGGTCTTTCATTATTTGATTCATCACTTGTATCAAATTCACTAGTAGTGTCAAAAGTTTGTGCAGAGTTGTCATTTCCTTGTTCAAGAACATTGTTTCAATTATCATTTATACAAATGTTGTGTGCTTTGTACAGGGCCCTAGAACATAATTATTTTAATGATTTCATGAAAATGTGCACACACACTTTACCTATCTTGTATGCATTCTTGTATTGAAAATGTCTTTTGAGAGCTACAACAATTATCATTTTCTTGCTAATGAATTGTGGCAGGGATTTTTGCACAACATCTAGTTGGACAAGGACATTAATAATTGATCCTATTAAGCCCATTTGGGGTCGTTTATAGCCACAGGGCCTGATTTGTGCAAAAGAAATTCATAGAGACACAAGTCTCTCTTCAAGTTCTGTAAGTGTACTTACATATGGTAGTGGTGCGTTACATCTTATTTGGTCAGGTTTTGCAAAGTGTAGAAATTTTCTATTTTCAAGTGATTGTTTGCATGGAATAAAAATATTGCTACTGGAAAATGTTCTATCATTTAGTTTCAAGCCGAGGTATTCTTTTTTCAATTCAGGGGTAAAAGGATTAGTTTTTTTTGTGAAATTCAATTTCTCGCAAATCGCACATGAAATGGAAGTAGTGTCTTTAATTTGTTTCATATAGATGTATTTTACATCTCTCTTCCCTAGACAAGGATTCATAGTAAGTGTTTGTTGGTTTTCAATGCTAGCGATGCATGGTGTTGCCTCTAGAATATGATATGTGATTTTTCCTTCTTGGTCAGTATCATGACTATTGTGGGATATGTAGTTGCACATGTTTCTCTCATGTATGTGTTTTTTCAACATGTCGTAGGTTAAATTATGGTTTCCACTGGAAACTTGTTTCACTTGATGAGAAGCCATGTTGAAGGTGGAATTGACATTTGTTATGAAAATTGCTTCCTCACCATCTCGATGGTGCAAACGGTGATGTTATTTTTCATTGGACATGTGATGTTTGTGTTTAGTAGAAAGTGTGAAAATGCGATCATGTTGTGCATGCACAATCGTTTTTAGGTTGTGATCTGTGAGTTTGTGTTTTTTATTAAGGTTGGTTTTCATTGATGTCAACCCTTGAAGAAATTATGGCAGCACAAAGGTTTGGGTAATGGAACCAATTTTGGTTAAGGTAAAGAGGACTCATTATTGTCTTGTCATGGTTGATAATAAGTACAAATGGATGAACTCCAAAGTGGTCCCTTTATGGTGAAATCCCTCATGGGAAGACGCTTTGTGGATTGAGTTATCCTAGAAGTATGGTTAGAGAACCCATGCTTATTTGTGGAATAATGAGATGAAGGTCAGTAAATTTGTCAGTGAAACTATCCTACATGGATAATGCTTGTCATGCCATTTCTGGTGGTATGTGGAACATCACATAACTCCTCGCGATTAGAGATTTATGGCCATATGAAGTTGGAGAACGCTCATGAGTCATATAGAAGCCCCTAAAAGTCAAAGAGTTTGCAAAATAAATTATTTTATATGGAGAAATCCCTAAAATAAGGAAAGTATAATGCTACATGAAGGTATAAATAAGAGTCAAATCTCTCTCATTTAATCACACTTGAACACATTGAATATCTTTTTTTGTGTGAGGCTTATTGCAAGTACTCATTGATACATATGAAGTTGCGAAAGTCTGAGGTAGTACGAAGGGTTGATGCCGAAATTCTCGGAATTACAGTGAATACTAAAAAATCCTATTTTCTGAGGTGTACGTGGGCTCACTGTGTATAGGGTGCATACATACTGAGGCGTATGCGGGCTAACTATGTATAGGGTGTGTACATGTTGGTAAAGCCATGAAAACTTGAGAAGATGAAGATGCAAAGGCTCTAAATTCTAAGATCAATCTCCATGGAAGGTCTACAGTTCTCAGATACATCAGATCTATCCATTGGTTCAAAACGTATGTCTTATTTCTATGAATAGTAGGATTTTGATGTATGCATGAGAAATGGTTATGGATATTTGAGGATTCTCCCTAGAGAGACTAGTGGTTGCATGGGATCTTCTGCATAAGTTAGATCTCCAGAAATACAGTGTTGGTATATTTATCATTGATACTTCTTGTTGAGGCACATCTTGTATTTATTGGCATATGGCTAAGGCTTTTTGTTGTACATGGTTGAGAGCTTGTATTTGTAAAGTGGTTGATGTATTGAGAGGCTCAATATCATAAATGGTTTGATGACTAGATCATGTGAGGATTATTATACTTGTTCAAGATTACACACACCTATATGGTACATGACTAAAGAGACATATATATGCTTTGGGTAAAGTTTATATATGAGGATGCATGCACATGGTACAATGACAGGTTATAGATCTATGTGAAAGAAGTTATAGAGGGTTAGAAGTTTTCAAGAAAAAAGAAACCCTAGTTCTCAGAATGTATACACAGGCTACATAACAGTTTGGTCACATACATACATGGGTTGCATAACAGATAGGGCATGTACATACACGTGATGCAACACTGCATGTTGTGTACCTATTGTATTTTTGTTGATACATGTTCAATTAAGGTACAGATTGATTACATGGTAGTCTTACAGGTTGGATACAGGTCAGTGGTACAGGTTGAGATAGTTGTACAGTGGTATATCTCACAGTGCTAGTGTGACAATGGTTCCATTATTCTACTTATACGTCAGGACGATTGGACGGGGCAAGGACAAGTGGTTGTATCCACCTTCTGTTTGTAGCCGGAGAACATAGGGGGTTGTAGCCTCCTTCTAGTTGTAGCCAGAGAATAAGGGAGTTGGAGCTTCCATCAGGTTGTAGCCTAAGAAACAAAGGCGTTGGAGCCTCCTTCCAATTTCAATTGGAAAACAAAGGAAGTTGGTGCTTCCAATGAATGTAATTCTTCAAGACATATAAGAAAAAACATTATGTGGTTTTCTCCTGCTTTGAGTTTCCACATAAAACACTGGTGTACTGTGCATGTGTATGATTGTTCATTTGTTCATTTCTTATTTACTCTGAAGTTATTGGATGATAATTGTACATTGATATAACACTTGGATTATATGGTTAAAAAGGATTAAATTTCTCTATTACTGATTCACCACCCCCCCCCCAGAGTAATCCAACATGTGTTTCTCGGTCGATCTCCCTTTCACCTTATGATGACCGGTTGTACAACCTAGAGGTATAGAAGGAAGTGTACCAATGCATTTATTTCTTTTACGTATGACTTTTTTCAAGTTGTGATAAGTCAATCTACGTTTTTTATTTAAGATCTGTATGACCTGATGAGAATTGGGATGAGTTTCATCCTTATTAGACAGTATGCAACGCTTATGCAAATTCAATGCGGTTTGGGTGGCATGGATAGTGGATCTTGAATTTTAAGTATTTCTTATCAAAGGTTGATAATGGATGTGTGGCGTATCTATTTTCAACGATATGATGTCAATTGTTCGATCGTAGTTTGAATCAATACAGTAGGAATGGACAGTACCATCTGATAGGGTTTACCAGACCTAGATATTTACTCTGAATATGATAGATATCCATTGTAAACAGAATGTGCCACCCTCTACATTTCCTTTCTCATAAGGCATTGCCATGTTTACAAGGTATTTTTGCCAACTTCCAATTATTGGCATACTTTCTATGAGATATGGTAAAAGGTGTTGATGCAAGAAGTTAAATGCCTGTTGACTGCCACCTATAATTGCATTTAAAAAGGATTGCACAATGTAAAGTCACAGTGAGTGCACATAAAAATATGTTTCTATCAAATAGAAAATTGCATTGAAAAGACTATCTCCACAAGTAGATGTAATAGTTGTTGCTATGTGCAATCCATGGGAGTGTATATGATGCATAATTCATTTCCAATGTGATTGAAGGTCATTTTAGGTGAGGGATAAGTAAATATTAGGTCCTCCAATATTACATATGGATAATTTTCTATAGAGTAGTGGTTCATAATGACCACTTAGAGGATTGGCATCATGGAACAAGATGCAATATGGATCCCTAGATGCAGTTTTGTTGAATAGTAGATATCTTCTTTTTCTTGTTAATGACCAAATTCCAATTGATACATTCATCCACTTGGACAACTACCATATACAAAATGTATCTCCCCAAATTCCCCTCCCATGTGCAGGTAGAGTTGGATGCGGACAACCACATATTTGAAAAATGCGTACTAACATCATGTATTCCATGCAATTGGCAAAGAAAATCAGATGCCAATTTGTATTGATATGACTCTAATGCCTCAACGTTGCCATTTTCTAAATAGGCCAAGAAATGATCTATCAATCCATTGAGCAGCTCGGTCGAGGAATAACGGAAATGCAATAAAAATTGAAATGAATCGAAGAGGAAATATCCCACAGTATACGAGAATGCATCTAATCTAAAAAGCCCATTGTTATGCAATACTTGGTCAATTTTGTCATGTATAATGGAGTTTGTATCTATTTGATAGAACTCAACATATATTACTTCCTTCTTCTTTTAAGTTGTGATTTTCAAGATGTTTCTTATCTATGTTTAGATAATTCAAATAGAAAAAATAAAAAATAAAACTATAAGTTCATAACTGCATACCAATTCCGCTATGTATCCTTCAACCTTCTTCGTGTCAAATTCAATGCTTTGTGGTTGCTATAGAATATGAAAAACAAACAAAAATATAGTGAGCATTGAACCATATAGAATATATAATCCAAATTAAACAACACTATAAATTTCCTCAGTACAAAGACTGAGTATTTAACACATATAATTTTTGAACTTATTTTAGGTGTGCATCATATAAGTGTTTAGGTAGCCATTGTATATAGCTTTACAATCATATTCATCATTTATTTTCATCCCCACTTTTCACAAATAAACACTAAACAGATCTAAAATGACTTGTTGATGTCTCCCACTCAGAAAAACTCACATAGATGGTCTGTCGGATAAACAAAAGAGGAAGAACTAGGCATTATGGACTTTTACCATAGGAACAAAACCAACACAGCACAACTTATTAAGGTTTCAATTATCTTACAAGATAAAGAAGATATTCTAAAATTGGTCACTCGGAAACTCATTCTAAGACAGATCAGTGAACTACCCATTCAGATTACAAAGAATCATTTCAACAAGACGAGGTCCAGATCTGAAAATGATGATGGAAGATGCTTTGGAAGACCCAAAGTCCAGTATAAAACCAAAAACTATATGTGGTTTTTCCTCAGAGAATAAAATATTGCACAGACTCAAAGGGGATAGAGTATGAAATAGAGTGTCAAGGGATACTCAGGAGACATGAGGACCCGACGGTCAAATTGTTGTCTCATAAATTTTGAGTGAAAAAATGTGTAACATGGAATAGGGAATGATTGGGGAGTTCGAAGGTCAATCTGTATATCATGGTACTCCAGGCGCTATTTGTAGGTCACAGAACAATAGAAGCGCAATCTTGAGCTCGCCAGCCCAGGAGTTTGGTTGTCAATCAAGGAACCGACACATAGCACAACTTCATAAGGTTTCAATTATCTTACAAGATGAAGAAGATATTATAAGATGTTTCAATTATCGTACAAGATGAATAATATATTCTAAAATTGGGCACTATAAAAATCATTGTGAGATAGATAAGTGAACTGCCCATTCAGGTTACAAAGAATCATTTCCACAAGACGAGGTCCAGATATGAAAACGGTGATGGAAGATGCTTTGGAAGACCCAAATTCTAGCATAAAACCAACAACTATATGTGGTTTTGCCTTAGAGAATAAAATATTTCCCTTTCATAACCTGCAAATAAGGGATGGGAAGGTCCTCGTAGATGCTTGCTCTACAATGAAAACTCTAAATTCGTTTGGAAAATCCTTTTGCATTTCCATTTTCCAAAGAGATATGGTATGATGTCCAGGACATGAAAGTGGGCATATGTGATTGGAAGGGGGAAAAATGAAAAACACACTAAACGTATGGTTTCAGGAACAAAAATATGAGGAGAACATCCCATTTCCTTTTTGATATGTCACTATGACTGTGATAGAGGTGGGTTTTGTATTCAACATTGACATTCAAAGGCGACAATATTTCTTGTTCAATAATTTTCGGGGATAGAAATACACTCATGTTTCTTTGGTCCCAGTAGTCACATATAAGGATGTTCTGCAAGAGAATTTTCACTTAGGTATTATTTCTAGTTTTTTTTTTTACATTTATTTTGATTTTCAGCACTTCCTAGTATTGAAATTTCTTACCTGCAAACTGCAAATAGTAAACAACAAACAACGAATAGGAATGAAACCATGGTACTGAAACTTACTCATGAATGGGGAACTACAGAAGCACAGTTCCAATTATGGGTGCAGAATCTCAATCCTGCAAACTGCAACAACAGGTCCAATCGTGGATGCAGGACACCAACCTTACAAAGTTGAAGAAAAAAAGGGTGCAGGATTTCAACCCTGCAAAGTGAAAGAATAGGTTGAACTACGGGTGCAGGACTTCAACCTTGAAAAGTTGAAGAAAACAAGAGAAAGAAACAAACAACAAACTAGTGAGCAAGCACCTAGAGGTCCAACTACAGCAGCAGGACCTCAACTTGCAAATTTGAAGCAAATAACAATAAGTAGCATCCAACGAACCAACGAGCAAGCAAAAACCAGTGAACTAGTAATGCCGGTGGAGAAAAATATTGCCCAAATTCATTGCAGAGAAGATTGTATCCAAAAATCGAAGGAAAATGTATTGTGACGGGCCTATTAAGTAAACATTTAAGGTTGTCGGGCCTATTAAGTAAACATTTAAGGGACTGTTTAAGGGCCTCACGCTATGTAAACATTTAAAAAATAATGCAGTGTGCCAGGCATGTTTACGTACTTAATAATAAAAATGTCTCTTTAAGTACTTAATAATAATCATAAAAAAAATAATAATAATAATAGTTCGAACAATAGAGATTATGCAAAAATTTATTTTCAAAGGTCAAACAAATATGAATTCAACTAAGAATAAAACTGAGTGTCAATGCTCAAAACTTTGGATATCTTAACATTTAAATAAAAATAATAAAAATTCAAAAATACTGCATATGATCAAAACTTTAGATATGTTAACATTTAAAACATTGGGAATAACGAAGCTGGCAATAAGACTTCGAATCTATTCTCCAATGAGATCATGCCATATAAGGTTATTTTAATCATATAAAAAATAATGGTTTTAGTTCTCTAGTTCGAACAATAAAGATTATGAAAAAATTTATAGTCAAAGGACAAAATAATATGAAGTCAATGAATTATCGATTGCTATAGCCTTCGACAAGGACTGATAACTAAAAAATGAATTATAATAATAAAAAAAAATTATAACAAAATACATCAATATCAATTAATCTTAATCTCAAATTTATTAAACACTAAAAATAAAAATAAAAAACAAATTGTAACAATAATAAATTACTATAATAAAATACATCGTTATAGTTCCATCTTATTTCCAAATTTGTTTAACATTGAAAAAATTATATCTATATTATTTTGATCTTACTTAATACTTAATAAATTGAAAGTTAAAATAATCTATACTGATATGAGTCTATTATATTTTCAAGTAGTATGTAATTTCTAATCTCCTCTTTAAATTAAAAACAAGGAAGATTAAATAGTAATTAACTTATATTATGTTCAATTCTATAATTCTTGTTGAATGTAACTTGTACAAAATTTTAATTTAGATTTTTTTCCCTTAAGTTGTTCTATATCACAATTCTAATTTGTTATTATATCACAATTTGTTTTTAATCATTATAATTTGTAAATGTGGGACACGTAAGAGTTGAACTTGAGACCTTTTTTATATATTTTCTTTTATTTATACAATATTTTCTAGTCAATCTACACCCCTACGGACATGTTGAAATTCTTTATTAATAACAAAAGCTTTTATCAATTAATTATGAAATAAGTTTTAAAATTTTATAATTTTTAAAATTTTAAATAATTATTAATAAAATATATAATGTTAAAAAATATTTATCAATGATGAGATATTTTTCAAAAAGTTTTAAAATAATTGATATATCAATGGCATAGAGAGAAATAGAGATGGAGTTAGTGGTTCAACATTTTATGTATATTTTTAATTTTTTAAATGAATTTGTAAATTAAGAAAACCAAAAAAAAACAATTCAAGAAGATAGACTCTAGATTTGGAAACATAATTGGAGAAAATATTGAGGCATACATTACTTATTGATTTGAGTGTTTATAAGCAAAGTTCAAGGTGTTGAGGTTCTTTATTAATCACAAAATATTTTATAATTATGGAATAAGTTTTAAAACTATTTTAGATAATTATTAATAGAATATATAGATTTATTTATTTATTTATTTTGGTCAATTATGAGATATTTTTCAAAAAGAGAGAAAGTGAAAAAGGGTTAATTTAATTGGTTGAGCATTTTCTTTTAAATAGTAATTAATGGTTGAACCACTTTTCATTTACAATTTCAAAGAAGATAGATAAATTCCATGAAAATTTCCATATATAAAGAGAGGGGTTAAATGAAACTTAGTGCAATCAAGACAATTGTCACTCATGTTGTTAAACATTTGACTTAACTAACTCTAGAAATAAATATCCAATTCAATTTTCTTTAATTATCATGAATGAGGACACAAAATTAATACCCTAAAAACACAACAATAAAAAAACATAAATTATATATATATATATATATATATAGTCTCACTAAATTAAATATGGTTAAACTTAAAATGTGCATGCATTATGTTTTAAGACCTTTGACATTTTCATATCAAAAATGTGAATTTTCCCATTAAATTTAATTAGTGGCCACATAATTGATCCTAGAGATTATTTTAAAGATGAAAATTTATCTTAAAATGTATAAATCTTGGTTGATTATACTAGGCTTTAATATGCAAACTATAAAATGTTTGGGGATATTTTTGTAAATATATTTAAATTTATGAGGATTTTATATAGTTTCTATAAAATTTAGGCTAATTATTTTTAAGTAAATTGAAAATTGGTGAATCTTGTTTTAAGAAAAAAATATGGAAAATTAACCTATGAGTAAAATTTAACCCCTAAAATTTTCCATACCTAAAATATTCATGCTTTCTAGTAAATATTTATTATTTAAAACCTACCTACCAAAGTCTGAAAATTCTGAACAAATACATGTCATTTTGAAACAATATAAGATATTAATATATTATATATAATAAAATATATACATCAAGCATTTATTCATTCTTTTGGCATTAAAGGTTATGCATAAGATTGTAAACCATTAGAGAATATATATAGGATGAATATTTACCTCAGAAAAGTAATATAAATTGTGGTTCAAAACTAGAGATTTAATCTTTAAGAAGTCATTTTGGGTTCATTTACTATGCATGGCATTAAATCTCTAAGAAGTTATCTTGGGTTCATTTACTATGGAGGGCATGGAGCATGTTATGTAAAATAATTTTTTCCGTATAAGAGAAAAAAAAAATTCAATAAGGTAAAAAACTTGTATTAGAAAATATAATAAGTTTGTTACACATGACCTTACAGATATAAATTACAACAGTTTAAAAAAATCATGTCCATTTGTACAAAAAGTATATCTCTCAGTTCATATTACAAACATATATACTCAGAAAAACTACTTAAAAAGATTGACAAATTTATTCTCAGAGTATACAGCCTCATATCAAAAAAGCAAAAAAGTACCCTTATGACTTCATTCCATGTCATGAAAGAAGTTATCTAACTTCTAATCTATCATAATTTTCATAGTGTCCTTCATTTCCTACTGCGAAATATATACCATCTTTTGTTAGAAGAAGAGATTATTTCGACAACAAATTGACTTCCTTGTTATATGCCCCGTAGATATGTTGAGCTTTTAGTTGTGTAAATATCTGTCTCAACACTCGAATTATTGACACCTAAGGCTGAAGAGAGATCACCTGGAGATTTTTTTCATTAGTAAACCAGTCTATTATAATCTTTGAATCACCTACCAACTATAATCTATCATAATTTTTATAACAAGAAAAAAAGAGGATAGACCACAGAGAAACAAGTTCACCCTTTGTATTCATACCATTACCACAGTTCATTTTCAATCTGTAAGTGCCTAGAATTGGACATGTTATAACTGTTATAGCCCCACATTTGGTTCCTCTATCTTGTGAAGCTCCATCAAAGAACCCCACTGCCATATCCCAATAAATAAGAGTTGGTCTATCTATTCTTCTACCCTTAGAAGATAAGGATACTTGTATATCTCCCAAGTCCTAGTAAATACTGTTGCAGAATTTGTTCCTATTAGGAGGTCGATCTTCAAATATTGTCAGATTCCTTTGTTTCCAAGTTTCCCAACAAATATAACTTAGCAGTTATATTATATTATCCTTCTTCTCTATCCAGTTTTAAAAACATTATGATAGTTTTCCTCCTTCCCACGTGCCTTCACTTTTTAATTTCTTTTGAATATTATACCAAATTTCTTTGGAAAATTCACAAACAATAAAAAGATGGTTTATATTTTCCTCCTTGTTACCACAAAGGACACATTTACTAGGCCCTGCAATACCCCTCTTCAGTAGATTTTCCCAAGTAAGAATTTTATGTTCAAGTACTAACCAATTAAATAATTTAACTTTTAAAAGAATTTTCCATTGCCAGAGGTCAGAATACCATAAAGGTGTATCTGCCACCTCCTCCTCCAATAATTGAACTTCATAAGCCTATTTAGAATTGACCTGTCCCCTCTTAGTGTCCTAGGACCACAATAATGAATATTTTTCAGCATTTAAATCAATACCCGAGCCTAATAACCCCTTCATAAAGTTATTCCATTCCTCTTGTTGTACCCCTTCCAAACCTATAAATTCATCATTTTTCCAATTTGAATTTCTCAAATCCTCCATATCCAAATTCCATGCTTGTGCTAAAAATTCAATCCCTTTTATCTTCAGAGTTTGTAGAATATTCCTTGATAATTTATAATATCTCTGTGCCCCAACCATTGGATCAATACCAATTATAATATCTCTCTTATTTCCCAGTTTCAAAGCCAACCAATCTGTCACTATATCTAAAGAGGAGATGAGAGCCCTCCAAGTATTTGATATTCCAGACCAAGTTTTCTTACCTTCTCTTAACCAATCAACCACCGATTTCTTTCTGATATATTTTTTAAGTATAACCTCATTCCATAGTCTAGGTACATTTAGGCACCTCCACAAACTTTTTGCTGCAAGGGATTTCCCAAAGAAAAAAATATTTTTGATACCCCAGCCACCTACCTTCTTTGGTTTAGCTAGATTTCTCCAATTAATTAAATGTACCCCTTCTTTTATATTTTTCCCTGTCCACAGAAAGCTGAACATCCTCTTTCTAATATTATTTAAAATATTTTTTGGTATTTTGGCTAAAGATAACCAGTACAATGGAATACTTTCAAGCACAACTTTAACAAGAGTATACCTTCCTCCTCTTTCATTCCTCTAGGTGGGGAGGATTTTTATAGGTTCTACGTCGACCAGCCCCTCTTCTAGTATCAACTGTCTGAAAAAAGGATGTAAAGGATCTTTTCTAGCATGATCACCCCAAACCTCTCTATTAGAAATAGTAAAATTTAAATCTCCCACCCCCCCCATAATTAGATGTTTTTCCTTTAGTATCCCATCTCTTTTGATAGAATCCAAAAAGACCTCTCTATCTGAATAAGGTCCATAACAGTTTATTAACTTCACTCTTTTATCCAGATCTTTTACCATTCCTTCCAAAATATCCCTGCAGGAGTCAAGCATGCAAAAAAATCAACTTTTTTTTGGGTTCCATATGATTAATGATCAATCTAAGAGATAGGATGAATCCACTCCACATGAATACCAGTTAGGTAGAATCTTAATAAAAGTATCCCTATCTTTTGAAATACTGACCATGGTTTCCTATATAAGGATGACATCTAGTTTTTTTAGGTCTATAAATATTTTTAGAGCTAAGTATTTTTTAATTCCCTCCACTCCCCTAACATTAATACAGGACAAAATCATTTTTTAACCCCATCCAAAGATTTGTGTGCTCTAAGCGCCCTTGATCCCACAGTTTGAGTAGATCCATCATTAGCCTATTTTCCTTTCTCACACCCTAGTTTTCTCGCACTTCTAGTCTTAAGTGGTGAGAAGTATTTCTCCAAACCACCTCGAACTTCCCCTTTCAAAATAGATGCCTCTCCCAACAAAGATAGCACAGGATTGTTCCCAATTACTACCCCCTCCTCCACCTTTTCCATAGACTTAGAAATCATATCTCCCCTCGAAAATATAGGAAGATTAGGTCTATTGAGAATATCTCTATACGACGAGATATAAGTGAAAATTGAGTCCTCAACATTCGTCTGCACTGCCCTCTCTCTATGTGGGGTATTAATTAAGACCTCATCCAAATATTCACCTATCCTATGGAGATTTAAATCTTGTGTCGGAACATAAATTGAACTAGGAATCTCTATCCGCCCTTCTAGTGTTTCTACCTCAGGTAATACCCTAGGATAGATATTATTAACAATGTTGCTTACAGGTCCCTCCACCAATACCTTCCTGCCTCTTTTTCTCTTGGCTGGATCAAATTTCCTCCTTCACTTAAATTCCTTTCAGGGCTCCCATAACCCGAAATACACAATATAGTTACAACTTCGGTAGAATCATTGTCCACATTTCAGAAACTATCCCCTACTACTAACCGAGGACCAACTAGAAAAGGTTTATCCCCCTGCACAATCGGTCCATTCAGTGTTATACATTTTTCCAAAGACCACATCTCGCTCCCTCCTACCACAAGAATCATTAATTCCTCCCCTCCCAAGACACTGCATGTCTCCACCAAAATTCCACCAGCAGATGAAAGACACTCCTTTCTACAATTTTCACAAGCAGAACTACTCGTGCTATCTAACCTCCCTACCATGCCTGACTCAGATCCATGGAGAAACCGATCTGAACACTTCCCCCCCCCCCCCGACAGATCTTGTATTACAGATAAAATAATTTTTGAAACATGGTTGTATAGACTTACCCGTCTCAATAATGCTTTCCATAGCCATCAATTGTTGGATCCTTAAAATGTCCCCTAGTGAACTTATCAAAACAGGAGAAAGATCCAATGACTCTGCTTCAATGTGATCCACATCCTTTGATAACAACATCATCTTATATAACCCCAAACAATTATTCCTTAAGTGTCCAGTCTCTTTACATAACGAACATCTGAAAGGAGCACCCTAGAAATCAAGTTTTTGCACAAATACTGCACCCCGCCACTCCAGATCGATCTCAGACCACTGACCTTCATACATATCCATCTCCACCAAGAATTTTCCCATCCGAATGTTAGTTTATGTAAGAAACCCATGATCCACATAGATAAATTTTCCTATGGAATTTCCTATAGCCCTGAATGCCTCCCGATTCCAAACTGATGGAGGACACTCGAGCATCAGTACCCACAGATGCCTATACTTGATGGATTCCTTTTCTGTATTAAATGAAACATGCCATCGATTAAGAATCAAACTCCCATTTTTTACTATCCAGATCATATTTAAGATCTTTACTTTGTCCTCCATGGACTTGAACAAAAACCAGAACCACCCCTTTGATAACATGTATTCTTCTGGGGTATAACCCAACACTGGACCCCAAAATTTTGAAACCCATTTGTGTATCTCCTTAGCTTCCACAGATTTGTAGCCAAACCTTCCAACAAGTCCCCTGTGAGCGTACTGTTCTTCTTCCATTACCCCTATATCACAACCTAAGGAGAGTTTGATCTTCTCTTTTCTCTCCTTCTAGTGCTTTTGGCCAGCCCGCTGAAGAGATGCCTTTCTGTGAGAATCTATTGCCTAGGCCACCCCTGCCTTACCCTTTCCAACCTCGAACTCCAAACTCTTCAAGTTAAAATCATTCCTAGGACCTAGGGACTATTTCACCTGGCGATTACACAAATGATAGAGTGATGTGAACCTCTCGAGTTCATCCCCAACATTTTCCTTTTCCCCTGAACCCTCCACAAAAACCACGTTAAAAAAACCTACCATCGAAGAAACCTCACATAAATTATTTTTCGGTTGTATCGGAAGTGGATCTATATTACAATCCTTGTCCAATCCCAATTAAAAAGGTCATTAATGACCTCAATGACACTCTTGTACTTATAATTTTTTTTTACCTCACCATCTATCCTAAATGACGAAATATCCTCCAAATCAGCCTCATGAATGACCTTCCTCACGTCAGCTAGTACTCGGGTTAATATGACCCACCTTAATTCCTTCCAATAATCCTCTTCAATCTTTAATAAAGTTGTCTGGCTCCACAAACAATCATCATCCAGCTCCTCCACTAGATCCAAGGATCTATCAGCCATACCTCACCTAACCCTAAAGCTTTGACAAAAATCATACCTACCGTCAAATCGCTCCCTTAAACCCCTACCCACCAAGAGAGCACTCAAATCCTAGCTATATTTGGCATACCTTGTGCCAATATAGATACCGGAAGACAGTCGATCCTCCATTGTCCACCATTTTAGTTGAACCTATCGACCTTCTGTTTTTTAACTAATATCAAATTCCTCTGTTCATACGAGAAATTATCTTTATCATCGCTATGGTTTAAGAATTTTTTCTGTAGAAGAGAAATTCTCTTTATCAACTCTATGGTTTAAGACCAGAAACAAATAATTAATCAATAATCAATATTTATTTTTTTATCTCGTAGCCCATTAGGGGCCTAAACCATCATAAAATCCTTACAAAATTCATAATTTTCTTGTGAAAGGAATATGGTTACGATTTTTAAAATATTTAAACATGATTCACAAATATATGACCATGAAATCATAGAAAAGTTTTTTTACTTTATTAAATTACAAAACTTTTAAGCTAGGGTAACATCATACAAAAATCTTTTATGAAAGGATAAACCTTTGTTTATGTGCCTTTTTGATGGGAGACCTCCAAATGAGCAATTATCCAATACAATAATAATATTTGACATATCTCATAAGGATGACTCTATCCTTATTTATAGTTACTTAGAAAACCCTAACCCTAACAACTAGTGGTTCCTACATGAATAATTGGGTCATATTACATTTTTTGAATGATAACTTCCAAGTGATCTTTATTTAATAACAACTAACATAGTGGACATAGTCCACATTACATTAAATGGGCACTATACATATCATATCATTAAGTTCAATGAGCCCTTAGGTCCCCATTACATAAGTAGGGGGGATCCCACCAAATATGTACCTCATTTCAAGGATTGAGAGTAGCAAGGATGGGTCTCATGGCCCAAGGCTTATGTTAAGGAACGAAAAACATAGATATAGATGCTAAACTCCATGAATTTTGGTTGCATAAATCTTGCAGAAGAACCTATACCATCACATAGGACATATGAAACAAATAGAATATATGTAAGAGGAATGTGAGGCTAATTTTAAATATTGGGAACACGAAGGATGGGTCCCCTATTTCAATTGATGGTTTGGCATAAGAAATATGGATTTATCTCAAAGAAATATTTTTTGAGGTCATAGGCCATGAAGGGATCCCTAAATCATGATACAAGCCTTGCAAAAGGAATATTTTGTCTGCAATAGGAATATGGGTCAAGATTAGGTAGAAGAGGGATGGGTATCATAAGCAAGCCATGGTTTAGGATAGTAAATTACCATGGATTTATCCCTTAAGCCATAATTTTTTATTTCATGGCACATGCATGGGGCCCTAGACCATGATCCAAGCCTTGCATACTGAAACTTTTTTTCATTTGAGAAGAAACATGGGGGCTCCAGCTAGTTGACCAATATCTTATCACATTAATTCATAAAGTGGGTTTTAAAATTGTTTAAAATAGAGTCAATATATTGTAGGTATTGGTTCGGGGGGGGGAATACAATTTATGGGTGGTTTTATAGGTATTGGGGGGTATAAAAAAGGGTATCTGGTAAAAATAGGGGATATGTAGTAAAAATAAGGTTTTTTTCATTTGAAATATGTATTGGGAGGGGGGTTCAACAAAAGGATTTTGGGAGGTTTTTATTAATATATAGTGAAATAAAAGTATTCTTTAATATCCCATGAACACACGTGCTATGCAATAGGTTCACGAAGTGGATACCCCATGAGAAGAATACATAATACCAATTTCAAGGATTGGGTATTGTTACCCACCCCCACCCCGTGCCTAGGAGTAACTGGAGAAGATCATGTCTCATGGCCCATAATGAGGACAATGTTCCTGTTGATGATGATGGCCAACATGTCCACTCATGGAAGCCTAACAACCCCCCTTGGATTTCCTCTTCTACTTTGGATCAACCAATATCACCATGTCCAATCAACATAGTGCGTGGGAGTTGGTAAGCCATCATCACCATGAGGTATGTTAGTCCTTTCTTCATATAAGGGGTTGTGATTAATATACTAGGTATGTGAATGAGGATCATTGGTTGAAGTTTGATAATGGATCATAATCTCAAGAAGTTGTGTTTGTTTCCTTGTTTCCTTGTTTCACCTTTGTGGCCATCATTTGTGCCTTTTTTCCATGTTGTCACCCCCAAGGAAAAGGGGTACTACTAGGGGACCCTCACAAGGGTAACATTTTGATCCCTTGCCATACTTAACACTTACTATCCTAGAGCCTATCACAGTGTACTAAACTTTGGTAGTGGTTCATGGTTCATTCTCTCATGAGAAGAGGGGATAAATGTCTAGAGGTTCATTGCAACTGATAATAAAAGAATAATTCTAAATAAAGAAAGAGATAATAGTAAAGGACTTTAAAAATCCAGTCCATACTTGAGCTCTACCCTTTCCACGTTCACCCTAGTCCCAAAGAAGTGATGCTATAACCTGAAACCTTATAAAGTGGACTTTCAAAAATGATAAAAGGACAACAAAAAGTAGATTAAGGGGTTTGGAAAAACATAGTGCTTAGAAAGTGGTAACTCAAGAGAAAGTACACCCTCCACAAAGGTGCTCATAGAAATGGATTAGATGACACCATAAGCCATGAAGTAACCCCAACACGTACCATTATCACACTTACTCTTGAAGGGTTATTTTCTTTCATGCTTCCCCCAGTACATATCCCTCTACTTGGGTATTTTCATTCATTGTTTTGGTTGACACACCTAATAGGACCTGATGAAGGTCCTCCCATATTCAAACTTGCCAACTTACATAAAATCCTGAGCTAATGTGAAATTTGAAGGGGATACTTGATGTGAACTATTTATGTGGCTTATGTATTAATTAATAGATTACATTGTATGATATAAGGACTTTTATAGCTTGTGAACATTGACTTTATGTGGTTTCATGCTTTTATTTAATTTGGATGCACCTGACATGGTACTTTGAAGGATGTCCCAGGATTTCACCCAAAATGTTGTGCCTTTATTGTAGAATATGGCACATGTGATGGAGAGAATTGATCCATTGGATGGATTTACATAATTAGATACATGCTCTCACATCTTTTGGACCTTTGATGATGAAAATACGGGCTTGTAGTTACTAGATATGGTCATGGTGGCATAAAGATGGGAAGAAAACCCACACCCCGGGATGTACACCCTAGAGACTATCATGCATTGGATGGAGGACATTGCACCGGTATATGATTGGATGACCTAAAAATATGACATACAACCTCCTCCACCTTGGATGATGGGCCTTTGGATGATGACACCATGCTAGGGTTTAATGGATATGTCGGGGTTTGCTGCCACTTGAAAATCACATGACATGACAGGGCACTTGATGATGATTTTCATCTTGTTGGAACTCCTTGATGATGACACGTGGCCTTTGGAGGCCTTCTCCATGCCCTTGATGGCTTGATTTTACCACATGTGTGACCATATCTTGTATTATTTTCATGTTTTGACATTTGTATAGGCCATTTTGAGGGTTCGACCCCACTTCTATCGTGTATGTTGACATTTTAATTTATTATGTGGAAAAATAGTGCTAGGGTTGCCTAGTATAAATAAGTTTAGCGCTCCAAATCATTTTCACCATCACTTATCCTCACACTTGTGAGTGAGAGCTATACATTACATTTTAATTTATAGTAGTTTCTATACATTGTTTTACTACTATAAATTTGCAATAACAATTGGTTTTATTTACTATCTAGTATCTAAAGGTGATTGATGAGCTATAAAACTTGGTAATTGTCTAGTATATGCTTTGGATTGTTTCTTGTCTTGTACAGGTGAAGTAACAATTACCTCATTTTCCTCTTAACATATCATAACACATAAGTGATTAATATAGGGGGTTGTAGGCTTGGATAACTGATCCAAAAAGATATCTTAATGACTGTGGTTGAGTTTTTAATTGCATGTGTTAATTAACCATTTATGAAGCTGAAGGAAAGAGGATGAATTTAATGAAGAAAAAAAGAAGCCATAAAACAGTATACAGATCTGAACTGAAGCAATAAGAACATCAAAACCATAACAAGAGAAGTGATAATGGAGTTCGGCACAAAATTGCCTACGTCTCTGGGCCTTTGTCTCAGTGGAGGAGGCTTCTTTATTTCTGTTCAAAAGTTCAAAAAGTACATCGTAGTAGTGTCATTAGGCTACAAGACTGATTTTTTTCATGTTCTTCTAGATCTCTAGAACCTACCAGAAGAAATGGCACGCAAAACGGATAACTGGAGCTCCCAGAAATGGCTCGCAAGCATCTGCTCCTCAACAGCTTCCCTGCATAAAAATGGCTTTGGCTTGGCTTCCCTTTAGCATAACTCTACTCTAACTATCCTCCATGGCCTCAAACATGCCTAGTTTTTATAGATCTGAAGTTGGTTATCCATTCCCAACTTCCTCCCAAAATCTGGCCTCAAAAAGAGCCCAATATCCCCCCAAAATGACCAAAATCTCCATTAACAGGCCTGAAAATCACAAAAAAATCACATTTTCTAATGTTAAAAACCCATTTTCCAACAAATAAAAGGGATAAGCCCCTAACTGGGTGCACGCCCCTAGTCTTATGGCACTTTTTATGGGATCAGGGGCTAATAAAAGGATGCCTTAGATGGGCTAGGCCCCTTTTGGAGTGCGCCCCCCTGGTCTCATGGGATATCCCTGGATCCTGGGGCTGGTGCTTATCTTTTGGGTGCGCATGAGAGGGAGCGCTCTCCTTCACTGGGTTGTGGTCACATGCAATAGTTTGACCATGGTCTGGGGCTTATCCCCAGCTCCCTTTTTTCCCCTTTTCACTTTAGTACACTTTATTTAAACTAAAGTGATCCTTGTTAAACAAGAAACACAAGGGCACATTGGTGGAGGGACTTTGTCAAGATTTGGGTTGACCCAGGAGGTCATGGGATCAAACCCCATGGGCTCCATAAAAATTTTCCATATGAACCCATTGACCAATCCCATGGTGCCACGTGGCAGCCCATGACTAGGCCATGTGGCATCAACAATTCGTCAACAAAGTGCCACTTGTCAACTGCTGGGTGGATCCCTGTCACTGACCAGTCACCTTCTGTTGGGATACCACTTATCGCCAACTACGTCTGCCATGTCAACACTGCTGATGTCATGCTAATGTTAGCATTTGACTGGACCTATTGACCTTTTGCCTGTTTGGGAAAACGGTCAGAGTGTGATAACTCTCGCATACAGTGCCCGTTTGAGAAAGTGATTATATGGTTGGAATCAGCGCGATGAGATGGATGCAATGGAATTGGTTTCAGTCGATTATGAGAACTTTCATTTTTTTATCCTTTTTGAGCCCTATTAGTCTCTTAGATCTGATTATGGATCACACCTCCCCACTAAAGGACCTTTTGGTCCAAAAAAGGTTACTGACCAGTTAACAAGCTCGGGATAGGCAACTCAGCTTGTCCTCTGTCTCTGAACTCTGTCATGTGCTGCTGTCTCATCAAGATCAACTGTAACACAGTCATGACAATTGATAGCATATTGTTATCCATTTGAACCCTGTTACATCTTACTGAAGCCACTATCATCCATGTAGACAACATTACTAATTATAGCATAAAAAAGATGACGACAAATGAGCTGATATACTTGTAATATTTGCACAACATGAGCTTATCTTGAAGCAACTTATGATTGATTTTCCATTCAAAAATCATTTCTTGTTCTTGCTTAATATCGATTACTTCATTTGAAACAATTATTGGTTTGTTTCTTTCTTGCACTGCCTTCTTTAATTGTTCCATTGTTTGAAGTGTTTTATTTTCCTTAACATGATGAGCATGAACCACATAATCTTGACATGCTTTGGTTAATTGATATTGATTCTTTGTCCTGTAGAAGATTGCCTCGCGATCATATAAGTATGGACTACCTAATACCATTCCACATTCTCTTAACAACACTACATCACATGTTACTTCGTCCACATACTTAGATGAAATTGCAAATTTGATTGTGCACTGCTTTGTTATGTGCATTTGATGATGATTGATTATCCATTTAAGTGTGTAAGGCTTATGATGTGCTTGTGTTTTTAACCCCAATTGCTTAACCAATTCTTCTAAGATTAGATTAGATTGAGATCCACTGTCGATTAATGTGTCTATCTTAGTGTGTCGCATGATGGTACTTATATGAAACAAGTTACTTCTATAATCAATTCCTTCACCAATTTTACCTGTCATACCAACCAATGAGATCTTTGATTCATCACCTAAATCCAATCCCAAGTCTGTGGGTCTTGTTGTCACTGCCACTGTTTGCATTCCCTTCTTTTCCTTGAACCACTTTGGCCTCTTCTCGAGATGCAACTGCCAACATCTGTCCTCATCATGTCCCTCTTTCTTGCAATGCTTGCAAGAGGGCTTCCCTTCCTTCCTCGTCACTGCATTTAAATTCTTTCCATGCCATTTCCTCTTGTCCTTTTTTCTTGAAGACAATGATTCCCCTAACACACCTTCTTTTCCTACTTCAATATACGTAGCTTGAACATAAACCTCATCAAGGTCAGTGGGTCCAAACATGAATATAGTGTTTCTAATATGTGCAGGTAAACCTCCTATATACTTCATAAGGGTTTCCTATGTATGTAAAGAGATATCTAACATCAATGCCATTTTACGAAAGCTATCTGTATACTCTTGCACTGTTTGTTCTTTTCTTAGTTTTAAATATTGCCATTCAATTAATGATTTGTCTTTATAACTCAAAGGATAGAATTGTTTCCTAAGTGCATAAATGAAGCTTTTCCATGATGGAAATACATTACCCACTTGTTGCGTTCCGTTTTGCAAATTTCTTTTCCACCAGATAAGAGTTGTTCCTGCAAGTCTCAAAGATGCCAACTTGATTTGTGTGGGCTCATCCTTGATCTGTTGCACACTGCAGTAAACCTCCATCTACCTGACCCAATTATCAAGTTTCTCTGCATTTACTTCACCATCATATATGGGCAACTCAAATTTAACATCAAGTTTTAATAATGGCATTTCCTTATTATGTTTATGAACATGTTTCTTTGCATTAGATTTAGAACTTGAACTTGAAGAAGAAGGAGAAGAAGGAGGTGATGGTGGAGGTGAAGGAGGAATCTGAGGAGGATCCCCTTCCTCTTCACTTTTTCCCTTTGAATATTCACCCAGAATTGGTCTTTTTCATTCCAAGTAATCCTCATACAAAACTTTCACCATCTCCAACATAGCAAGGAAAGTTTTCCGAAACTCTTTCTCATCCTGAGAAAGCCCTTCTTCCGATGCCATCTTCTCACTATGAGAAGCTCTTTTTCTCAATACAATTAATGGATTCTCTGCAACAAGATTGCCTTCACCATGATGTAGTTTTTCCCTGGTTAACATGCAAAACTCAAATCCAAACGTCAACTAGCTCTGATACCACTTGTTCCGAAAAGATCTTTTAATGATTGTGGTTGAATTTTTAATTGCATGTGTTAATTAACCATTTATGAAGTTGAAGGAAAGAGGATGAATTTAATGAAGAAACAAAGAATCCATAAAATAGTATACATATTTGAACTGAATCAATAAGAACAAAAAAACCATAACAAGAGAAGTGATAACGGAGTTCGGCACAAAATTGCCTACGTCTCCAGGCCTTTGTCTCAGTGGGGGAGGCTTCTTTATTTATGTTCAAAAGATCAAAAAGTACATCACAATAGTGTCATTAGGCTACAATACTAATCTGGTCATGTTCTTGCAGATCTCTAGAACCTAGCAGAAGAAACGACACGCAAAACGGATAACCAGAGCTCCCAGAAATGGCCCACAAGCGTCTGCTCCTCAACAACTTCCTTGCATAAAAATGGCTTTGGCTTGGCTTCCCTTCAGCATAACTCTGCTTTGACTGTCCTCCATGGCCTCAAACAGGCCTGGTTTTTATAGATCTGAAGTTGGTTATCCATTCCCAACTTCCTCCCAAAATCTGACCTCAAAAAGAGCCCAATATCCCCCAAAAATGACCAAAGTCTCCATTAACAAGCCTGCAAATCACTAAAAAATCACATTTTCTAATGTTAAAAACCCATTTTCTGCAAATAAAATGGATAAGCCCCTAACTGGGCATGTTCCCCTAGTCTTATGGCACTCTGTATGAGATCAGGGGCTAATAAAAGGACGCCTTAGCTGGGCTAGGCCCCTTTTGGAGTGCGCCCCCCTGGTCTCATGGGATATCCCTGGATCATGGGGCTAGTGCTTATATTTTGGGTGCGCATGAGAGGGAGCACCCTCCTTTGCTAGGTTGTGGTCACGTGCAGTAGTTTGACCATGGGCTGGGGCTTATCCCTAGCCCCCCTTTTTTCCCCTTATCACTTTAGTACACTTTATTTAAACTAAAGTGATCCTTGTTAAACAAGAAACATAAGGGCGCATTGGTGGAGGGACTTTGTCAAGATTTGGGTTGACCCAGGAGGTCATGGGATCAAACCCCATGGACTCCATAACATTTTTCCATATGAACCCATTGACCAATCCCATGGTGCCACGTGGTAGCCCATGACTGGGCCATGTGGCACCCAACAATTCGTCAACAAACTACCACTTGTCAACTGTTGGGTGGATCCCTGTCACTGACCAGTCACCTTCTGTCAAGCTACCACTTGTCACCAACTGCCTCTGCCATGTCAACACTGTTGATGTCATGCTGATGTCAGCATTTGACTAGACCTGTTGACTTTTTGCATGTTTGGGAAAATGGTCAGAGTGTGATAACTCTCGCATACGGTGCCCGTTTGGGAAAGTGATAATATGGTCGGAATCAGTGCGATGAGACGGACGCAATGGAATTGGTTTCATCCGATTATGAGAACTTTCATTTTTGAGCCTTTTTTAGCCCTATCAGTCTCTTGGATCCGATTCTGGATCAATAACCTTGCTACTTGATCCCTTGAGGTCACTAGGGAAGCCTCCCTTATGTTGGATATCCTTTTATCACTAAAACAAGGGAAGTACTTACTTAGGTGACAATGTTAGTGTTAAGCCCTAAATAGTGGCTCATTGCCCCTTATTTGGGGCATATTACATTAGTAATGTTATTTTATTTATGTCGACTTTAGTCCATTAGTTGTAATTGTACCTCCTAGTCTCCTATATACACCAAGGATACATTTTCATTTGGAATCATCTTGTATTTGGACATTTTATGTGGGATATAAGGAGGTTTCCCCCTCGAAGAGGATTATTACCTGAAATTATCTCTTTTTAAAGGCGTTGAGTACTTATTCTGAGGTTTTTCTATTCTATATTGATATTTGGTTCTTAACATATGTTATCGGAGCTCAAGATCCTGGGGTTTCACTGCTACATCTGAGGCACCTTGGAATTTTAGCTATAACGTTTTTTTCTTCAATGTTTCAGAAGGAACAACTTGGAAGATATTTAGTAGACGGATGAAGGTACGTTGGGTTAAAATTTCAGCTCTCGAGGCCTTATACTTTTGTAGATACAACCTGTGTATGATAGGGTTCTGGAATCATCCTGAATTGATTCATTACGGAATTTTCGCTATAAAAATTTTTATGTACTGTTTCAGACCATGAAATCTAGAGAATATTCACAGAAACTAGTAAGGTATCCGTGGTAACAATTTCAGCTTCTGGTTCATCTAAAATTTGTAGATACACTCTGTGGAAGATAGGGTATCTGACTAGTCCTATTGACTAGTCTCAAGAAGGTGTTCTGGGTAAAACAATCATAACTTCTTCTTAGAGTATCCAAATTGAGTGAGACTAGTTGCATTGGATAGTGGATAGTCTGTAGTAGTTCTGGTACATGTTTCATAATTTTATATCAATTATTTTGTGCGTGGAATGCTATACAAGTGAGATATCTTGGAAAGGCCAAAAATCAGCAAGTTGTGGGGAAGTTACTGTAAATTCCACTTGTCACATCCAATTTTGATTAGACCTATGGCATTGTAGAGAAGAAATATCAGATAACTACAAAAAATAAAATTTCATACTCAGAAGGGACGAAATTTTGGAGATACAATTAAAGGAAGATTGTCTAGTAGAACCACCTCAAAATCAAGGTTTAAAGTGATACTTGGCCAACATGCCACCAAAAAAGGGAAATTATACACAAAATAAGCCTCCAAAAAATCCTACTTGGACTCTTGATGAAGGTGAAGAAATGTGTAGGTACATAAATGATTTACAAAAGAAGACAGTAACAAAAGATGAACTACAAGAGATGATGGATTCAACGGAAGCTAAGTTGGACGCAATAAATACTAAGATTGATGATTTAAAAGGGGAGATCATGGAAGGATTCAAAAATTTCCTAATAGAGAGGACACCTGATAGTGAAAATGTAGCCCATGAAATTCATGATGAGGACACAAGGAAGATGAATCAAGAATGGATAAACTCTAACTTTGGGTTGAAGACCAACCACTTTCCTAAGATCGATATGAGGAAGTTTGATCGCAAGGACCCAATCACATGGATACTTCAGATGGAGCAATTCTTTGATCTACATAATGTGCCAGATACACAAAAAGTATCGATTGCTTCTTTATATTTAGAACCCAATCAATTTGTGTGGTATCGATGGATTTGTTCTCACAAATCACTTGTCACTTGGAAAATTTTCACAGAAGAAATGATAGCACACTATGAGGATACAAGGAGCAATACCTTATTTAGCCAATTGATAAATCTCAAGTAAAGGGGTTTAGTTATAGAGCACATTGAGAACTTCCAAAGATTGAATATAAAGGTAACAGATATTCCATATGAGCACTTGATTGATGTATTCATAGGAACTTTGAGGGATAACATTCAACATGAGGTTTGTCTTTGGGAACCCAAATCATTGGAGAATGAATTTAGGGTGGCAAGAAATGTTGAAAGTAAAAATATGGCTATGGCTACTAGAAGGACCACTCCTAACATCTATCGAGAGAATAATGTTCCTTCTTCTAAAACACCTCAACCTACCAAGTTGACACCTCAACAATTGGAGGAAAGAAAATAAAAAGGTTTATGCTTTAATTGTGACAACAAGTATAGTAAGGGACATAAGTGTGGTGAGAAGAAATTATTCTACATAGGTTGTGAAGAGGAAGAAGCACAAGAAGAAGAACAAGAACCATCTCAATATGAAAATGTAGATGTGATTTCTTATGAAGAGTTGACTCCCATGATATCGTGTAATGCATTGGCTAGAATTAACACTCTTCAAACCCTCAAGATCGAAGGATATATCAAAAAGAAAAAGTTAATAGTCCTAATTGATTCTAGTAGTACTCATAATTTCATTCACTATAAATTAGCCAAAGCTCTCAATTGCTTTGTATATCCAACGCCCGAGTTTCAAGTAATGATTGCAGATGGAGGAACTATCAATTGCTCAAGAAAATGCAATAAGAACAATCTTACTATGGGGGAATATGTAATGAATAGTCCAATGATTTCTATACCCATGGGTGGTGTTGATTTCATGCTAGGAATCCAATGGTTACAATCATTAGGAACAATGGATTTTAAGTTTCAAGAACTTTTCATGAAATTTTCATTGGAAGGAAAACAAATTGAGTTGAGAGGTATCACAGGGAAACTCGGTAAGGTGATAAGCTCCAATGGAATGAAAAAATTATTTAAAAAGGGGCATCAAGGTGTAATTGTACAACTATGCTCACTAGATGTTCAATCATCTAAGCCATCTATTCCCTAGATCTCCAAGGGATCATTGATAAACAATCCAAAGTATTTGAAGATATTCCCAAAGGTCTTCCACCCACTCGAAATCATGATCATGATATTCACCTAATTCTTGGGAGTGTTCCTCCTAACATCAATCCATACAGATACCCTTATGCTTAGAAGAGTGACATTGAGTGCATGGTTGAAGAAATGTTAGAGGCTAGCATTATTAGACCTAGCCAAAGTTCTTACTTTGCACCGATGGTAATGGTATTCAAGAAATATGGCTCATGACATATGTGTATAGATTATAGAGACCTAAACAAGAACAATATTAAAAATAAGTTTCCCATTCCCATCATTGATGAATTGTTAGATGAACTACATGGAGAAATCTATTTCACAAAGTTGGATCTTCGTTCAGGGTATCATCAGATTAGAATGAAAGAAAAAGATATCCCAAAAACAACATTCTAAACTCATGAAGGCCATTATGAATTTTTGGTCATGCCTTTTGGCCTTACAAATGCACTTTCCACATTCCAAGGGTTGATGAATTCCATTTTCAAGCCCTTCCTTCGAAAATCTGTGTTAGTATTTTTTGATGATATACTAATCTATAGCAAGTCTTGGGAGGATCATGTGTGACATGTTGACAAGGTACTACAAATACTAAAGGAGCAACAACTATATGCCAAACCATCCAAATGTTTCTTTGGGGTGAATGGGGTAGAGTATTTGGGTCATATTGTATCTCATGAAGGTGTCAAGGTAGAACCTAACAAGATTAAGGCCATGATGGGCTGGACTAGCCGATTCCTAAAACATTGAAGAATCTCAAAGGATTTTTGGGTTTGACAGGTTATTACTGCAAGTTTGTTTGGCACTATGGAAGAATAGAAACACCTTTAACGACACTAACTAAGAAGGATGCATTTTCATGGACTCCAGAGGAAACTAAATATTTTGAACAACTTAAAGAGGTGATGTGCAAAGCTCCTGTCTTGACCACTCCAGACTTCACAATAACCTTTATTGTGGAATGTGATGCCTCGGGAAATGGAATTGGTGTTGTCCTAATGCAAGAAGGAAGGCCTCTGGCTTTTGAAATTCGACCACTCAAGGGAAAGGACTTACACAAACCCATTTATGAGAAGGAAATGATGGAAATACTACATGCATTGAAGAAATGGAATCCTTACCTAATAGGTAGTCAATTCAAGTTCAAAACAGATCATGATAGTCTTAAATACTTTTTGGAACAAACAATATCTTTAGAAGAACAACAAAAATGGGTGACCAAGATATTGGGTTATGATTTTGAAATCGTCTTTAAAAAAGGGAAGCAAAATGTTGTGGCAGATGCACTCTCAAGAAAGGATGAATATGTTGAGGCCTTTCTTTGTGTTATCTCGATCATCCAACCCAATTGGATAACAGAAGCAAGAGATGAATGGAAGAATGACAAAAAAGTGTGGACTCTCATTCAAAGGTTGCAACAGGATTACAGTGCATCAGATACATTTACATGGAAAATTGATTCACTATGGTAAAAATATCACTTATATTTATGTAAGAACTCCCAACTCAAACAAAAGGTACTATTGGAATTGCACACCTCTCCAGTAGGAGGGCACTCAGGATTTTTGAAAACCTACCATAGGGTCAAGAAAGAATTTTTTGGGGATGGCCTTAAAACTAATGTTCAAAGGTTTGTCGCAGAATGTTTGGTTTGCCAACAAAATAAGGTCGAAACAATTAAGACCCAAGTCTTTTACAACCATTAGCCATCCCAAGTCAGAGCTGGGAGGAGGTTTCCATGGATTTCATAACAGGGTTACCAAATTCTGAAGGAAAGAGTGTCATCATGGTGATTGTTGATAGACTCGCCAAGTATGCACACTTTTGTGCACTCTCTCATCCCTTCAAAGCCAATACAGTTTCCACCGCATTCATGGAGATAGTTCAAAAGCTACATGTCAGCCCAAAGATTATTGTAAGTGACAGAGATCCCATCTTCACTGGACATTTTTGGACATAGTTATTTTCTTGTTTGGGTACTCAATTGGCTCATAGCTCATCCTATCATCCTCAATTTGATGGACAAACTGAGATAGTGAACAAATTTATGGAAGGCTACCTTCATTGCTTTGTCTCTAATAAACAAACACAATGGTTCAAATGGTTACCCTTGGCAGAATGGTGGTATAACACTTCCTATCATACTGCAACAAACATGACACCATTTATGGTACTCTATGGATACCACCCTCCTTCCATCAAGTAGTGGAAGATCACATTGAGCATCAACAACAAGTTCTCCAAATATTAAAGGACAACCTGACCATGGCACATAACCACATGAAAAAACAAGAAGATCAACATCATAGTGAAAGAAGTTTTGAAGTAGGGTATTGGGTGTTTTTAAGACTACAACCATAAAAACATATGTCCCTCAAGCAATATAATAAGGATAATAAATTATCACCAAACTACTATGGCCCTTATAAGGTGTTGTAAAAGATTGGTACTATGGCATACAAATTGGAGTTGCCTGCATCTTCACGAGTACACCTAGTTTTCCATGTTTCATGCTTAAAGAAGGTTATAGGTGACAAGATCCTAGTTCAAACTATATTTCTAGAAATTGACGAGGAAGGGAAAATAATATTGGATCCTAAATCCATCACTGACACAAGAACTTGCTAGCTAAGGAATAGATCCATTTTAGAGTATCTCGTTAAATGGAGGAAACTACCGGCTCAAGATTTCACTTGGGAAGATGAGTCTTTTATACATAAGCATCCAGAGTTACTCAAGCATTGCAGAAAACACTTTTCTCAAAGAGGAGTGGCATGTTAAGCCCTAAATAATGGCTCATTACCCCTTATTTGGGGCATATTACATTAGTAATGTTATTTTATTTATGTTGGCTTTACTCCATTAGTTGTAATTGTACCTCCTAGTCCCCTATATATACCAAGGAGACATTTTCAATTGGAATCATCTTGTATTTGTACATTTTATGTGGGGTATAAAGAGATTTCCCCCTCAAAGAGGCTTATTACCTGAAATTATCTCTTTTTAAAGGCGTTGAGTACCTATTCTGAGGTTTTCTATGCTATATTTATATTTGGTTCTTAACAGGTAGAGACTTCCCATCTTTACTCAAGATTGGTATCTTTGTGGGGGATTTTCACAAGTGAAAATCCTGTGATAATAGGTATAGGGAAAATTTTAAAGATCCATACTTATGTTAAAGTGTAGAAGAATTCGCGAATATTACTGATTCTTAAAGTTCCAACTATAAAATTCATAGTATGAAGAGGGTTACCAAACCCTTGAAGAGGAACAATAATCACCTCATGATTCCATTGAAGACAATGAAGATTTGATTAAAGAATGATAGCTTGAAGACATGACTCATGAGGAAGAACCAATCCATGAAGAGGCCCCTCATGAAGACAAGACATCAACATTTTCCCCTCTATCTAATGAATATGAAATCATCCAAGATTACATTCCTCCTGCACATGAAGAATAGAATGTGTTAAGTTGTACTCCTTTCCAAGTTTTTTATGTTGCTTCATTTCATGATTTGGAAAGTGAAGAAGTTATGGAGGAACCTTTGGATCCAGTAATTTTATCACCTAATGAAGAGAATGATGATTGTATTGATGACTTGATACATTTTGGAAGAAATATATGGGACAAGGGTTTCTTTCATTTTGATGGAGATCCCATTTATGATGATGGTTCTAGAATCAAGAATGTAAATTTATTGGCTTTAGAGAATATTTTTATGATCATTGTTGATTCATATTTTGGATATGAAGATAATGTGTTCATAGATTCATTTCAACCATCAGAGAGGGACCCATTGCACCATCCTCACGATGATTTATATCCCTTTCCCAGAAGGTTTAATACATACTCTTTTGAGCACTTGGATTTATTCTACGAAGAATATCTACAACCATATTTATGCTCTGACTTTGATGAAGATGAGGCCAAGATTTTCCCTGGACATGAATTTCATGAGGAGAGTTTCCAACCTACTTCTTTTTCTTCATCTTGCTATACCAATGAGGATATGACTAGGAAACATGTTCCATGGCCCAAGTTGTCTATGGAGAAATTTTTTTCCTTATAATTTAAAGGAAGGTTGGAAGATTTAAGAAGAACATTAACATACCATATTTTCAGCCTTCCCTCGATTAATTATTAGACATCCTCCATATTTTTTTTCATCCCATACCAAGCCTCAAGGAGTGATGATGGACAAGATATTCATTGTTTGAATCCTTTGAGTCAACCTGGTGATCCTTCATCTTATCATAGGCTTGTCTATATATGGGTAGAGAAATCATGTGGGGATACATCTTGCTGTGATTTTGTCCCTCCTCCTCATCCCCATGAATTTGATTTAATGTTTTTATATCATTTGATGGTTATCCCAACTCATGATTATTTCATGCTTGATATATTTATGTTTTGGTTTACAATTAAGCACAAAGGTAGAAGTCTGGGATTTGATGAAATGCTAGGATGGACTCACTGGTTATATGATTATACCTAGTGTTTCAAGTTGACATGCTTAGAGTAGGTAGGTAGGTTAGGTAGGTCATGTTATGTGATTGCATTTTTTTCCTTTCCTTGTTATTGTTATTGCTTTGTTATGCACTCATGTTAGCTTATTTTGATGATTATATCGTGAATAGAAAAAATGATATATCGATGAAAATGAAAAAAAAAAAACTTTGTATATTGATGTCGGTATACTAACACAAATATATCACATCCCCCACTTTTTCTAATGAAGTGATAGAGTTTTTAGAATTAGTCATAAGATTGTAGGTCTTGGATAGCCAAAGAATGTTGAGGTTCTACAGTGAGCACATGTCTCCATGTTGGAGCCAAATGTTACCCCCCCATGCCTAGGGGTAACTGGAGGAGATCATGTCTCATGGCCCACAATGAAGACAATGATCCCATTGATGATGATGACCATCATGTCGACCCATGAAAGCCCAATATCCCCCCTCAGATTTCCTCTTCTACTTTGGATCAACCAAGCTCATCACGTCTAGTCAACACAGTGTGGGAGATGGTAAGCCAACATCACCATCAAGTATGTTAGTCCTTTATTCATATAAGGTGTTGTGATTAATACACTAGGCATGAGAATGAGGATAATTAGTTGAAGTTGGATAATGGATCATAATATCAAGAAGTTATGTTTGTTTCCTTATTTCACCTTGGTGGAAAACATTTGCTCCCTAGTCCCTTGGTATCGTCCCTGAGGTAAAGGAGTACTAGTGGGGGGGGACTCACAAGGGAAACATTCTAATTCCCTACCATACTTAACACTTACCATATTGTATCATGTTGCAACATACTAAAATTTGATAGTGGGTCATGGTTCATTATCTCATGAGAATATGGGATAAAGGTATAGAAGTTGATTACAACTGCTAGTAAACGAATAATAAAGAAATAATAATGCTAAAGAAAGAAAGATATAATAGCAAAAGAATCTCAAAATCCAATCCATTCTTGATTTCTTCCCTTTATGTGTTTTCCCCAGTCTCAAAGAAGTGATGTTATAGATTCAAACCTTATAAAGGAGACTTGCAAATATGATAAAAGGACAATAAAAAGGAGGATTAAGGGGTTCGAAAAAACATAGTTCTTAGAAAGTGGTAACTCAAGAGAAAGTGTACCCTCCAGAAAGGTGCTCAAATAAATGGATTAAATGAAACCATAAGCCATGAAGTAATCCCAACACATACAATTATCACACTTACTCTTGAAGGGTTCTTTTATTTCCATCTTCCTCCGGGACATATCCCTCTACTTGGGTCTTTTCTTTCATTATTTTGGTTGGCACACCTAATAGGGTTTAAGAAGGTCCTCTTGTATTCAAACTTGCCAAATTACATCAAGTTATAATATAATATGAAATTTGAAGGGGATACTTGATGTGAAATGTTTATGTGGCTTATGTATTAAGTAACAAATTACTTTGTATGATCTAAGGACTTTCATATATTGTGAACATTGGCTTTACTTGATTTCATGATTTTATTTGATTTGGATGCACCTGACATGGTGCTTTGAAGGATGTCTCAAGATTTCACCTAGGATGTTGTGTCTTTATTCCAGGATATGGCATGTGTGATGGAGATAACTGAGCCATTGAATGGATTGACACACTTAAATAAAATATCTCACATATTTGTACCTTGGATGATATACATATGGGTGTGTAGTTGCTAGATATGGCCATGGTGGCATAGAGATGGGAAGAAGACACACATCTTGAGCTCTACACCCTAGAGACTATCATGCATTGGATGGAGGATGTTTCAGTGGTAGATGGTTGCATGAATTTTAGATATGGAATACACCCTTCTCCACCTTGGATTCCATCCTTTACACCTTGGATGTTGGGCCTTTGGATGATGACGTCAAGCTAGGGTTTGATGAGATGTTGGGTGTTAGGACTCAGAAATGTCACATTTATATCCCCTTTTACCTTCACCATTCCTTACATTTCATGGTCCTAATAAACCTTTTATCATACCATTTCCATACATACATTTGGGTTCCATCTTATTATTTTCCACTTTATTCATTTTAGTATTATAAGTGAGTTATGGTTAAATATTAGAAAAATAACATATTTTCATTATATATCAAGGTTGGATGAGTTTGATGATGTGTGCAGGCATATGTGAAGATTGCAACAAAGTCAAAATACACCACCTATCCTCAAATTCGAATTACATCTTCAAACTTAAAGATTTAAAAGAGAGAAGATCATGGAAGATTTGGTTGGCATATCTTATCTAAGATATGTGAGATATGTGTAGAGGATTTGAAGGGATCATATCTTGTCATAATGGGAAAGTAGTTGAGAGTGGTTGAGATAAAAGTGGATATGTAAAATTATGACACTCGTGTATATAAGAGAGTGTTCTCTCTTCATGAGGGTCATCATGTAATTCATAATTCAGTCTTGTAATGAGGAGAAGGGGATTCTTCGCTTTGATTCTTTCATTGTTATTCTTTAATGATTTGTCATTTGACTCTTGTAATATAATTTGAGATTGATTTATTGTGTGAGCTCACATATGTCTTTTGTCATTCAACTCTTCACATGTTGTATTTCTTTCCTAGATTAGTTTTCTACTTTCCTAGTTAGTCTTTCAATGCTTTCCTAGATTAATTTCATTTCAGCAATTTAAATTAGATTACTTCTACTTTAGTCCTACATATATAGTGTGTGTTCTTCATAATCCTATGAACCTTGGATTGACAAATTAAATAGTTGGGTAAGTACTACAATGGAATTAAATGACGATATTTCCGCCTAACATTTTAGCGTCGTTGTCGAGGAAGCACGATGGATTAAGGTTTAGTTTGATTTCCTGCAAGTGTAATTTACATATGTTGGTAAGGGGTCATAGCAGCTACTTGAGTGGAGACTCCTCATGTTCTCCCTGCCAGCTCTAGAGTGTGAATTCCAATTGTAGCAAGTGTGTTTTCTGCAACTGTGGAGAGTATGTGTTTCAGCAAGTATGATTTTCATTTTTTTTTATTTTGATTTGGGTGATGTAAGAACCCCTTTTTCAATATGTTTTAAATAATGAGTGTCATATTGGAACTACTCACTCAGATCCTCACGAAAGTCAGGATCTCCTCTTCTCTGGAAGAGGATATCGTGACAACAATTAAATTTTCAAACACTCCTCCAACAACAAACGAGGATTCAACATCTGAAGAACCCTACATATTTGATGACGAACAATCATTCGAGCAGAAGATTGAGGAAGATGAAGAGGAGTTACAGCAAGATTTGAACGAGGAAAAACGTGCCTATGAAATCATTATCAAGCAATGGTTCCAGGTATGCACTCGATTAGATAACTTTCATTTTTATTTAGTTAGTTTGTCGTTACAACAACTAGATTCATTCAATTTCGAATATTTCCATTATTTATTTGAAAAATCACCACTGAACATATTGTTGTTACTGTTGTGTGCTTGGCTCCATTGGAAGTTTGACTACATGTAACTAATCTTTAAGTTTCAGTTAGCATAGAGCGGGTAGGATTTATTTCCAGTTTTGTTTTCTTTGAATAAGTATGCTCTCCTCCGCACTTCGTGCGATCGCGAGGATCAGAAAATAGGATGTCTTAATTGATTTCAAGAATGAACAGTTTTTCGTCCATCCTTTGACCTGCAAATAAACGCAATAAAAAAATTTAGGCAAATAAAAGAAAAACCAATTTTACATGTTGTTATAGCATGTCGATACAACAATTTTTTTACATGCTATTACAACATGCTGATACAACGAAAATTTTACATGTTGTTACAGCATGTTGGTATAGCAACATTTTTCATGTTGTTATAGCGAAATTGTACTTGTTGAAAGAGTGAGGTTTTTGTTGTAACAGTGATTGAATAAATTTGTAGATTTGCAACAATAAAACAACGATGGCGTTAGGATAAAATAAAACAAAACGAATATATATATATATATATATATATATATATATATATATATATATATATAGATATATATATAATAAATGGTCTGCAAATTCATGAGTTTTCCCCACTGAACTATCATGACATTCTAAAACAATGCTAAATTATGATCGGTTAAATTCCATTTAAACTGTGCAAAAAAATTGTTTCTGCTGCAATAATTTATGGTTTGAGTTGCCGCAACACCCCTTGAATTACATCCTGTAAAATGTTTTTGTTGCATCTATTTTGGGGAAAAATTAAATGCGATCATTTTCTTTGTAAGCCTGGACATTCCAATGTAGGCCAATAAGTTTTGGAGATCTTCATCCCACAGTAGTAAGAGGTACTTACAGTTGATCATGCTATACTATCAAAGGATGAGCTTGTGACTAAGCCACCTTCAGTTACTCATGTGGAAGCAAGTGCAATACCTTTTGTTGCATTGACTGCCTGGGGAGCTTTAAAAGGAACTGCTCGAATAAGTACAGAACAGAGGGTACTTGTAATAGGAGGTGGAGGGGCAGTTGGCCTTGCCACAATACAACTATTAGTGCCAACTGGGTGTAAAGTTGTAACTACTTGTGGCAAACTAAGAATCGACCACATTATCTCAACAGGAGCAAAAAAGGCTATTGACTACACATCAGAGGACTTAAGAACAAAATTGGAGGGACGTTTTCATGCTGTCCTGGATACAATTGGCCTCCCGAAAACTCAAATATTGGGTGTTGATATTCTCAAGAGAGGTAGAAACTGGATGACACTTCAGGGAGAGGTAGTTTCATTGGCAGATACATATGGTCTAGTTGTTGGAGGTGTTGTGGCAAGTGATAAATTATTGAAGAAACAAGTTCAATATCGAAAATCACATGGAGTGGTCGTGAATGTTTTAGATGCGATATGGATATGGTCGGTCCTTATTTGAGCCACTTCTAACTCTGATTTTGGGCTGATATGTCAATGGTGAAGTTGCAGCCATTGGAAGTGTGGTTACGCAGTTACATCTTCGAAGGGATTGACCAAAGAATAGGAACAAAATCATGATCGTGGTTGTGATTATCCATATCCGTAGGTCGATGTCAATAATATGTCGACACCAATTAATTCACAATCATTCCAGATCCTGAAGTGATCGGCCATTTCACCATTAAATAATTAAAAATCGACGCCATTACTGAACAAATATTGGATGTGGCCACTTTTCTTCACACCCTCTCTAGATTTCTTTGCGCAATTGATAATGCTTACGATCATGACCGGTTGGTATAATTTCTTATTAACTCTTGAGAAAAATGAAGAAGACACATCCAGACTTATATGCTCATGATTTCACTGCTAAATCCACGATGGCCAACATTGCAACGGTCACGATTGATGAAGACCGGTCCATATGCCAAGGCTGGCTCACATGAAAGTAGATGTTTCTGTTAGTTAACGTGATCTACTTCCTCATTGTATGGGATGCGGATATAGATGGCTAAGTAGTGCTGAATTTGATGTACATATTGTTTAAAATTTTCATATTTAGTTGGACATAAAGGAGCAAGGCGGCATAGGATACATTTCTCATCACATGGAAGTTGCGTTTCAAGAGCTTATCAAAGAGGGAATGATTGAGAAGGAGAAAATGGATTTGTTCAACCTACCAGTCTTCTACCCAGAGGCATTGGAGAACATATTAAGGATGGTGAAATCGTTTGAGATTGTGGAGAGAGTCCAGTTGTTCAGCGAGTTCACTTTTCTTGCATCCAATTCCAGAGGTAAAAAAAAAAAAAACGAAGATGTTCGGGAGGATGGTAATGAACAGTTACAGGGAAGCGTTCGAGAATATTCTGAGAGCTCATTTTTGTTCTGATGTTTTAACGAATGAATTCTTCTTGAAGATTGAAACAATGGAAACTGCCAAATGTTAGTATTACGTGCACAATCGAACTAATCATCTTGGAGCCTTTCTTATTCGCAGATGACATGACGCATTTATTGTTGTGGGATTATAGATACCAGGATTGGATTCCTCTGTCAGGGTTTTCTATAAGGTGATATATATAGTTGGATATATCTCTAAGTATTAAAGGTGATATATATAGTTATATATATCTTTATTTATATTATATATTAAAGTGATCTGCAAATATATATATTTCTCATTTAGAACAGATCCTGCGCTTGGTGTTTAACTCTAGGAAATTTGTCCTGTATGTCGGTGGGGGTTGCCTCAATGCTACCCAGGAACTCCGAGAGTTTGTAGATCATACAGGCATTTCTATGGCCAGTACTTTCATGCGCTTGGGATCTTGAAAATATTGGGGATGTTGGGCATGCACGAGACTATTTATGCCAATTATGCAGTGGATAAAGATGATTTGTTTCTTGCTTTTGGTGTTTTCTTTAATGATAGAGTGACTGATGTGAAACTTGCACTACAAGGGCTTAAGTCGAAACGTTAAAATGCATTGCATACCTAATTTTGAAGTAGCATAATGTGAAGTACAGTTGAGACAAAGCGTAAGGAACTTAAGGAATGTTGTTTTGTAGATCCATAGGTTTCTCATAGTATGCAACACAACCAAGATCAATTTACATCATACACGGGTAGGTCTCCATTGATACACTTTCTATTTACCGAATCAGACCTATCCTCTGATGTACAACTCAATGTATTGGTATTATGTTTCAGCTGTGTGTTTTTAAGAATTGATTTGTTATTTTACTTTCAAGTCATGCAGGGAAACCGATGTTCACTTTGGATGGAAAATGGACCAATTTGGCATACTGAGATGATAATTTTGTTTTGATAACATCTATATATTCTTGGAATTTCTGATTAACGTGTTTTTTGCAAGATCAATTGTTGTGTCTGATTACTGGTTGTCATAGAGACTTGTATGCCTTAATTATTCAATATATTTTATGACGTATAGGTTTGATTATGCAGAAAAACAATTAAAATCAATGGAGGAGCTTGACTAATTTCTTGGGTAAATTTGACAAGCAGCGTATTTAATATTCCAGGACTTTAGTGACAATTCTCAGCCACTGGTTATTATGCACATGGAAAAATTGATATAGCCAAGACAAATAAGTATGCAAGGGAAACAGGTATAAAAACACTGTCTATTTCTTTGATTCGCTGCATTTGCACTTATTTCTGCATGATATGTTTTTCACAAATCTCACAGTTTTTTTTGCAAGAATTTGTACTAAGCTTTTCAGGTTCACAGCTGATCACATTCCATGCTGCAGTGATTTTTATGAATCACAAAATTCTTCAAAGAACACATTCTTTGCTAGACAGCTTGAAGGAGTTGTTACTCAACAAAATCATTTTGTTGTTACACATAAACGTTTTGTGCATCCTGATGTTTGTTGTTACACATAAACATTTTGCTGATACATAGCAACATTTTGTTGATACACATAAACATTTTGCCAAATTTCATGCTATAACACTGTCCCAGTTCTCCTTCAAAGATGATTAATCATCCTGTGTTGAAGCTATCTTCCATAGCCTTAACTTTCATGATTCCACACACCTATTTTTCTGAGTTGCATACATTCCCTTATCTCTTTTAGTTCGTTTTTTCCTTTCCGGTTTTCCTTTTGAATAAAACAAACCCCCTTTCCATGATTACATTTCCTTGCCATAAACCCTGTTGCAATTGAGATCTTTACATTTATAGTCCTACCAATCTTTTTATAAACTTGTGTTGATTGATATGGGATTCCTTAAGGCCCACCTTTCGACAATCTTGCCCCATCGACCTCGACACCTTATCTGGGATATAGATTAGAGTTCCTTTTTGAGTACCTTAAGGCTTGTATGCCTTAATGGCTAGCTCTCTCGCTAGCAATCATGGGAATACATCAATGTCCCTTGATCGTTAGATATTGCAAGTGGCTCGACATCAACCCATCTATTTTCACTTCGCAAGATGTACTCGGGTACCTTGACACTTATTGACATCTGGTTAGTTTGTCTCGCATTGCTTAACGACATTCATCAATGGTCGGTAATCCAATGATTTCTCTTCATGCTCGACATCGACACATTTATTCGCATGACTAGAATTGTACCATTGATTTGTATCAGGTGAAGACTATACACTTTTTCATGATCCCCTCAACAGTTCCAGCAGTTTGATTTTCGATCTATGAGAGTACCATTGTTCCATATTCTTTGCCTTCCACATTTCTCATGATTCAATAGTAGCAATTTAAATTCCTTCACTTCCCATGATCTAGTTACAATAGAAACAACATTAGCAGTTCCATTTTCTTGACCTTGCAACAGTGACACCTTCCATCTTCCATCAGTCACAGTCAGATATTCTTTGCTCCAGTAGTTACAACAGTTGCATCTATAGCACCAGTCATGTTTTCTTGATCCAACAGCCACAACAACTACATCTAATTTTTGGGTAAGTGGAGGTCTATTCTTTTCTAAGATTTAATCACACAATTCCTTATATGCTTACTTGAATATTTTGGAAAATTTCCTCGCTATGCTCTCTTTCCTTCCATGACCTACACTAAGTTGCATGAGGTCATGCAACCGATTCAGTTGGTTGGGGGGGGGAACTATTTCACCACATATTCATTACCATTATTCCATTTTAACATCTCATCATTCCTTTTATGATTCACTAATATCTCTTTTCCAACAACACTTTGTTGAATTTCGATTGTTATACATATTGGCATGATTCCTAAAGATGAAAGAAAAGGCTTTCTTATACACAATGATGCTCTCTTATGCACATTGATAGCTTATTATTTCCAGTGAGTACATGGCTAACTTATTTCAGCAAGAAAATCAATAAGTGAAATGAATGTTGTTAACACAAGAACCCACATCTTTTGTATTCATGGTTGTCATAGAAGAACCAACCATAAGAAAATTTCACATGCTGTTACACATATTTCACATGTTGTTACTCTTGTATCTCATACCCTGGAAACATTCATTGTTAGAAGGACATCATCAATCAAAGCCATAGTTTGAATGCCAAAAGTTCTTAAGAAGATCCATGCATGGTTGCATGAGGACATGCAACAAGTTGAGTTGGGGGGCATGTTAGGACTCAAAAATGTCACATGTATATCCCCTTTTCCCTTCACCATTCCTTACATTTCATGGTCCTAATAAACCTTTTATCATACCATTTCCATACATACATTTGGGTTTCATCTTATTATTTTCCACTTTATTCATTTTAGTATTATAAGTGAATTATGATTAAATATTAGAAAAATAACATATTTTCATTATATATCAAGGTTGGATGAGTTTGATGATGTGTGTAGGCATATGTGAAGATTGAAACAAATTCAAAATACACCACCTATCCTCAAATTCGAATTACATCTTCAAACTTGAAGATTTAAAAGAGAGAAGATCATGGAAGATTTGGTTGGCATATCTTATCTAAGATATGTGAGAGATGTATAGAGGATTTGAAGAGATCATATCTTGTCATAATGGGAAAGTAGTTGAGAGTGGTTGAGAGAATAGTGGATATGTAATTATGACACTCATGTATATAAGAGAGTGTTCTCTCTTCATGAGGGTCATCATGTAATTCATAATTTAGTCTTGTAATGAGGAGAAGGGGATTCTTCACCTTGATTCTTTCATTTTTATTCTTTCATGCTTTGTCATTTGACTCTTGTAATATAATTTGAGATTGATTTATTGTGTGAGCTCACATATGTCTTTTGTCATTCAACTCTTCACATGTTGTATTGCTTTCCTAGATTAGTTTCCAACTTTCCTAGTTAGTCTTTCAATGCTTTCCTAGATTAATTTCATTTCAACAATTTAGATTAGATTACTTCTATTTTAGTCCTGCATATATAGTGTGTGTGATTTGTAAGCCTATGAACTTCATATTAACAAATTAAATAGTTGGGCAAGTACTACAATAGAATTAAGCGACAATATTTCCGCCTAACATTGGGGTTTGCTGCCACTTGGACACCACATTATGTGACATGACACTTGATGATGGTTTTCACCTTCCAACAAATCCTTGATGATGAAACGTGGTATTTCAAGGCCTTCTCCATGCCCTTGAGGTCTTGATGTCACCCAACGTGTGAACATATCATGTATTTTTTTCATGTTTAGACATTTGTAGAGATTACTTTGGTGGGTCTTCCCCACTTCTATCATGTACGTTGACATTTTAATTCATTATCTTGATAAATAGTGCTAGGGTTGTGTTGGCACAGGGGAAGACCTAGGGTTCAACGCTTCAACAGTGCACCAACAAAACCCTAACTACTGACCCTTTCATAAACACCTGCGAAATAGATGAAGTCTCATCCAAGGTAGAGGCAGGGGGGGTTGCAAGACTCAGATGTCTGCAATCAGGCTGGGACATAGATCTATGATTACAACACTTGACAGAGCGCTTAAATAACAATATGCATTAGTTCTTGAATTTCATTCACATCGCATATCAAGCCCTTAATACAGATCAATGCAGTAGAAAATCACATCTAATCCTTTAACACATAACATCAGATCAGATCTAGCATTCATTTACCATAAATATAACACTAAGCATCCATACATCCATCCAACATATATAAATATCAATAAACTAATAAATAAACAACATAAACAACATCGAAAAAATTACACAAAGCACATCAACGTAGGATATACGTGGTTCACCCCAGTGTGGGGATACATCCACCAACTTCTTCTTCTTCTTTATTAATATTCAAGATCCTTACATTATTCTGCTCCTGTGCACAGAGCCATAGAGCTGAACTTCGCACTGGACAGGTGATATGCACACATCGCACTAGATCCACCTTTCTCATAATTAGGTCAAGGCACAGAGCCAACTCCTTGATAGCAGAAAGCCTTACACAGTCCGTCTACACAAAGCAATTACAAGTTATTGCACTAAGACAATTACGAGTCTTTTCACATAGCTAACACTACTTCTTACATTGCTTATCTACTTATTAAAGGGCCTAAATATGGGTAAACCCATGGGAATACATCCCATACCCATTACATAAACCATAATAACTCTTTGTTGGGTCCACAAGCACACAAAACCAACGAGATTCTGTGATCTCCACTTCGCCTAGGCGCTCCATCTTCATCCAGCCTGTCGAAGTTCCAAGAGTGGTAAAACACGACTAATGTTTCCTCAAAACTTGTTCAATGGACAACAAGCCCCAAACACTCACCTGTGACTCATGTCGAGTCACTCAGATCTGGACAATACTACTTCGAAGGCCTCAAGCTTATCTCGAGTTGCCTCGAATTGCTTATTTGCCAAAGTTTCCTGCTCAGAGAAATCTTGAATTACTTTCTTAGTAACAGGCCCTTTGTTATCCACAAATTTGGTCATTGTGATGATGTCATGATGATATTATGATAATGGAAAATCAAGCTCTTTACCAAGAATATTTTCCTGAGAAAAGTTACAGTTGTCTTCTTCCAGAATTCACATTTTGAAACATGTTCGTAGGCTGCTTATATATTCACCTGCGAGAATGCCTATTTCTCGCAGTCTGCTTTAAGCTGGGGTGCGAACTTCTCGCACTGTACTCATGGTTAGGGTGCGAACATGATTTTAAAGGAGAAAAAGATAAAGATCTCGAATCTTCTAGAAGGGAATCTTCTAGAAGGGTGAGTTGGCTTTCGAGTGGTTATTCAAGTACTGGCATTCCAGATATCTTGGGATCATTCCCTATCCAAGTAACTAAACTATCTCTTCCTATATATTGAGGAGATTTCTCATGGAAAGGGTTAAGTTGAGCAAGCAGCAAGTTAACAAGAGATTGATTAGAGGATCGATGCAAGATTGTATGGAGGACTGATGCTACAGCAGCAAGAGACAATAGCAAGGTCATCGAAGTGGTTGATTTTCTTCATGCATGAGCAAGTGTGTGTGTCAGAGCTAGAAGCCATTGAAAGGAGACCTATGACATCAAGGCTCAGGTTGTAAGTTTCACTTTCAATTAATTGAATACAACAATATGTCCCT
>ML788232.1:348753-373952 GCA_009831015.1 Picea engelmannii | reverse complement strand
GACGTTGATCAAACTCACTCGGGCTCCTTGGAGGGTATACCCACGATTATGTGTGGGAGCTTGCACCAGGGCGTAAGTCTGTTAAGAAGGTCGTCAACGTAACTTTTCCACATTGGCCCTGCCCCTTCTCGTCTCGTTGTTGCGACGTTGGATTTCATCACCAACTAGTGGCTTCGATATTAGAAGGTATTGTTTGCTTGGTGATTGCTTCTAGTTTTTGTTTACTAGTGTGTGCTTTTCTTTTCTCGAAGTTGACCATAGGATTTTCGTTGGGGAGTTGATTTTTGTTTACAATTTCTCCCCCGCGACGTTCATGTAGGATGCAAGGTTTGTCTCCGGAACATCCGGAAGCTTCAGAACCTTTGAATACGGCAACACCTGAGGGTACCCCTGAGGATTCTCCTCATCCGGGTGAGATTCCCCTTGTTACTCTACCTCACGTGGACATAAGTGACGTCCCCGAAGTTTTTACACCACCTCCACAAGTAGAACCTACTGATCCTCTTGCCGAATTTTGAATCTCAAATACTATAGAGGATTATCACATTCGTCGTGGTGAACGACCTTCAGGACGGTTTCATCTTTCTGGAGAAACTCTTGCTGTATCTTCTAAATCAGTCGCTGGGCCTTCTCATGGTGTAGGGGTCCAAGATCCCTTTGGGTCAGGTGATTTCTGACGAGTCTTGTTTGGTACTGAATCCTCTATATACGAACTCGTCAACCATCCTGTGTCTCCTGAACCAGAGATTACACCCGAGACTATGACTTATCGCTTTGTTCTTCCTCCTGAGATGGCCCATATCGCCAATACTACGAGTGTTCAAACCGTCATTCTTACCACTACTCTTGCCCCTATTAATACCCAGAGAACTCCTGAGGCTAATCTGAATTTACCTCCTAGTTACCATGCGCTAAATCCATCGTTGAATGTGCCCCATCTGACACCTCCACAAACTCCAGTTGGTTCTCCAGGTGGTCCTCAGTTTCCTGGGGGGCATCCTATTCCCGGTTTCATCCTGACACTCCCTCTCTTTCCTACTAGAAATCCTAATCCCAGTGGCATTGTCACGACTGTTGCACAAAACTTTCACAATCCTGTTGGTGGACAAGGTAGTACGTTTCCTTTTCCTTTGCCCCGACTTAACACAGTTACTAACCAACCTACGGTTGGTACACAACTTCTGGGTGGAATGGTCCCTTTGATAGGGGGACTGACCTCACCTCTAGGACAAAACATACCTCCTGCTTTGGTCCAGTATTGGAATCAACTTATGCAGAACTTTCCTCAAAATGCTGGGGGGCAGCAAGTTGTCCCTACTATAGGCCAACCGTATCCAGGTGTGACTAATCCTATTTGGGGGCCAGGTCAGACTACTCAACCTCAGGTCACTACTCAAGCTCAAGGTCAAAATCCTTGGGGTTACTATCCAATTCAACCACCACCAAATCAGCCAGGATCTTCCCTTTGGGGGCAGACTGCATACGGTCCCACTGGTTTACCGACAGGGCTTCCGCCCCAAAGTCATCAGTATCCTCAAGTGAATCGGCAATTGCCTTTTCTTGCTACTGTGGACCTGCCATATTTGTCTAGGATTCTTAATGATCCTATTCGTCACTCTCCCCAATGACCTGCTATTCCTGCAAAGCTTCCATCGGACATTCCCAAATTCGATGGGAAGGTGGGAGAGGACCCTAATAATCATGTCATGACTTTCCATTTGTGGTGTTCATCCAACTCATTGATGGACGACTCCATTAGATTGCGTCTTTTTCAACGGACTCTTATGGGTGCTGCTGCGAAGTGGTACATTGAATTACCCCGAGGTTTCTTTTCCGATTTCAACACCCTTGCAATGGCCTTTCTCACACACTACCAGTTACTGATTCGATACGATACCGGAACCGAGATTTTAACCTCCTTCAAACAAATTTCGGGCACTCATATATCTGATCATATTCATGAGTGGCGACGGAGGAGACGTCTTATTAAACTTGAGCTTCCTAATCAGTTACTGGCAGAGTGGTTTACAAAGTCTTTTGTAAACAAAATTGGTAAAGACATTGCTATGGGCAGTGTTGTCACTGAAGAGTAGGCTATCAGTCGTGCTCAGTATCTGGATCTCGTTTATTCGCAAACGGGAACCTTGTATGATTTACTTCCGGATTTACCTCGTCCTGGTGCTTCCAGCACTCCTGCTACTTCCGCTGCTTTGCATGCAGTTGATGGTGTGATTGGTTCCACTCATAGCCACTCACATTTCGTTTCAACTACAACCCTGAAATCCAATTCTTCTAATGTACAAAGTGCTCCGTCTCCTGCTCCTCCCACCGGTAAAACCTCTGAAGTGAACGTTGTTCAATCCACACCGGTCGGTAAGACTAAGTCTAGAAAAGGGAGAGGCAAGAATAAGGAGGGTAAAAACAATACTCCGAATGAGCAAACCAAATCTCCTCCTGTTGATGACCGGGATAAGCGCAAACCACGCTACCCTTGCCTTATTTGTGGTGACGATCACTACACGAAGGATTGTCCGAGACGTGCCGAGGTTAAAAAGTTCCTTCAAGGAACACCCAAGCCCTCTACACCGGCAGTCTTGTCTCAACCCTTCCCGTCTCAACAACAGGCTTCGTTGGTCATTCATGACCAACCTTCTACTTCGACATCTTCTTTTGTTTTGATGTGCACCGGTGATTCCAAGAAAAAAAATGTTGCACTTGCCACTAGAGCTAAAGACTATACTCCTTCTAAGGATAAGGTTGACGACTTACCTCCCGATTTGGTACAGCCCTCTCCACCGAATCCATCTACGAACGGTCCTCTTCATCTCGAACGACTGAACCTTGATACAGTTATAGGACCACCCCCGAAAGGTGTCATGAAGAAATCGGCATTCAATCCTCATGCTCGGGCAGCCCAGAACTATAGCATTTTCGAAGATCTGGCCCAAGCACCCTCAGCGATGTCTGCCCTAGAAGTCCTTCAGTCTTGTCCTGCACAACGTCGGGCGCTGTTGAAAGCCATAGGTGGTATTGATCCAACAGATGAAAATATGATAGTCTTTAACTTGGAAGATCATATTCCAAGGTTACCCGCACAACTTGCGTTTCAAATCCAAGTTGTGGTCTCCGACAAGAGTATTTGTCGGATTGTTGTTGATGAGGGTGCCTCTACGTGCGTAATGTCTTTTTCTTGTTGGAAAGCCATTAGCTCTCCCCCGTTAAACGAATCACAAAACACTTTGCGAGCCTTCAATGGCTCTGGTTGTAAACCTTATGGTGTTCTACCTGCGTTGCCTGTCACTTTGGAAGGTAAGACCGTCCAAGTGGAAGTGGAAGTTTTTGATACTCCCTTAGATTACAATCTTCTACTTGGTCGAAGCTGGGTCGATTCTATGCGTGTTGTCGTGTCAACCCTTTTCCGTGTCTTACGATTTCCTCACCAGGGAAAAGTGGTTACTGTCGATCAACTTGCCTTTTTCAATGCCGATACTCGCACGGGCAACATGCCGTTCATAGCAAACACCCCTCCGGGTTATGAGAATGTTGGTGTTGGTCTTCTAAAAGATTCGTCGTTAATGGGTACTTTCCCCATACCACCACCACCCAATATTCCAAACCCGTCAGTTGCTTCCATTAATATGATCTCTACTGCACCTTATGAACTTCCTGTGTCTGCTGACCCTTGGATAGTCCCTGATCCTGGAGATCATGTTCGTTTCGGCAACGTAATGCCGTTAAGTCCGGTTGAGTCATCTTATCAAGCCATCCAATCGGCATCCCTTACTTTTTCTTCTGAGGAGTTGTCTCCTGATCCTTTCCGTGTCATCTTTCCCACTGACGAGATGATCATGTTCGTCATGGAAGACGCCCCTTGGGACGATGGGCATCATCGTTCCATTTTGTTTCTGGAACACCAAACTCTTGAGAATTATCAGCGGATTTCGACTCTGTCGACCGTTGTTGTTATATCCACGGTTTCCCAATCTACACGAGATGTGTTTGTGGAAGGAAACCTTAGTAACATTTCACCCACGATACCCATAGATATTTCTGTAAAACCTGGGGTCATTGAGAACGTTCATATTGGAGCGTCGTGTTCTCCTAAGGAAATTGTCACTTATACTTCATTATTCAAAGAATTTCGTGACATCTTTGCATGGAGTTACGAAGAGATGCCGGGTATTGACCCTTCTATCATTGTTCATGAGATTAAGACATACCCCGGAGTTAAACCAGTCTGGCAGCGCCTCCGTCCTGTCCATCCACGTAAAGCGGCAGTCATTAAACTCGAAGTTGAAAAACTTCTTAAAGCCGGTTTCATTTATCCCGTGGCATTGACAGAGTGGGTTTCCAACCCCGTACCGATTGATAAGAAGGGTGGTAGTATACACGTTTGTGTGGATTATCGGGATATCAACAAGGCTTGTCCAAAGGACAATTTTCCAACCCCTTTCATCGACCAGGTCGTCGATGACTGTGCCGGTAGTGAAATATTTTCCCTTATGGATGGATTTTCCGGCTATAATCAAATCAATATCGCTCCTGAGGACCAACATAAAACGGCTTTTATTTGTCCTTGGGGTACTTTCACTTACAGGAAACTCCCTTTCGGTTTAAAGAACGCAGGTGCTACGTTCCAATGTGCTATGTCTGATGCATTTCATGATATTAAGCATATTGTTCAACCCTATTTGGACGATTTGTCGGCTCACTCTTTACGTTGGGTCAATCACCCTAAACATCTCCGAGCGATTTTCATTCGTTGTCGATCCTATCGCATTCGCCTGAATCCTCATAAATGCGTCTTTTGTGTAGAATCAGGCCGTCTCCTTAGTTTCATTGTTTCACGCCATGGGATCCGGGTAGATCCTATCAAGGTCGAGGCAATTCTCAATCTCCCTCCTCCTTCTTCTTTGCGTCAGTTACAAAGTTTGCAGGGGAAAGCAAACTTTCTTCGTCGTTTCATCCCGAATTACGCCGAGATTACTCGTGGTTTCACATGTCTTCTAAAGAAAGATTCATAGTTTGTCTGGGATAAAGTTGCTAACAACGCTTTCGAGGCTTTAAAGTTATCCCTTACCAAAGCTCCTCTTCTTTTTCCTCCGGATTATAGTCGAGATTACTTTCTTTATCTAGTTGCGTCTGAGTATACCATCGGCATGGTCCCTGTTCAAGAGGATGATAACCACGATGAACATTTTATCTATTACTTGAGTAGAAGTTTATCATCCACGGAAATCAAGTACCAACATGTTGAGAAGCTGGCCTTGGCTGCTGTCCAAGCAGTCCAACGTTTTCGTCATTATATTCTCTACAGGAAGACTACAGTAATTTCACACTGTAACCCCATGCAACACATATTGACACGTCAATTGCTGGGGGGCAAGTACTCCAAGTGGATTGTTATCCTCCAGGAGTTCGATTTGGAATTCGATCGCGCCACGTCGAAGAAATCTCTAGTTTTTGCTGAGTTAATTTGTGATTTTCCCCACACTACCACGGAAAAGGTAGCAGTTGATTCGTTACCTGACGAGTCACTTTTCCTTATCAGTACCGACGATATTTGGTATGGAGATATCATTATATATCTCCAAACTCAAACTTTCCGGCCTACTTTGTCCAGTAATGAACGACGTCATGTCCGCTATCAAGCACGTCATTATATTATCCTTGGTGATACCCTTTACCGTCGAGGCATTGACTCTGTCTTTCGGCGTTGTTTGACTTTTGACGAAGCTGAGAAAGCTTTGAATGACTGCCATTCCGGAGCATGTGGCGGTCATATGTCTGGGTATACTACTGCCCAGAAGATCTTACGTGGAGGTTACTTTTGGCCTTCCCTTTTCCTTGACTGCATTACTGCTGTTCAGAAGTGTCATGCCTGCCAAACTTATAATCAGAAGATTCGATCACATCCTGCTCCCCTTCATCCTGTGGTCTCAGTTGGTCCTTTTGCTAAATGGGGCATTGATTTTATGACATGTCACCCTCACTCGGCCGGGGGGCATGGTTACATTATCGTAGCTGTTGATTATTTCACAAAGTGGGCCGAGGCAATGCCAACATTTGATAATACTGGGAAGACTGCAGCCTTATTCCTTTTCAACCATGTCATCACTCGTTTTGGTGTTCCTCGGGCTATTGTTACTGATCACGGTAGTCATTTTAGAAATAATATGATGTCTGAACTTACAGAGAAGTTGGGCCTTCATCATGATAGCTCAACACCCTATTATCCACAGGCCAATGGCCAGGTCGAAGCTATCAATAAGGTTCTTATAACTATGATTCGACGGATGATAGGAATCCATAAGACCAGTTGACACACGATGTTGTTTTCAGCATTATGGGCATATCAGACGTCTGTTAAGTCTGCCACAGGATTCACGCCTTTTCGATTAGTTTATGGCATGGAATCCATTCTACCAATAGAATGTGAGATACCGTCTTTGAAGCTAGCTGTAGAGCTCTTACCTAATACTTCTGCCGAAGAGGAACGTCTGTTGTATCTGATGCGATTAGACGAGACTCGCCGTGACGCTACCCTTGTAATAGAAGCCCAGAAAAAACGTGTTAAGGCACAGTACGACAAGCATGTCAAACCTCGTGTCTTCTCTGAAGGAGATCTTGTTCTTTTATATGAACAAGATAAAGATGTCCTAGGAGCTGGGAAATTCGAACCAATGTGGCATGGGCCTTACATTGTTAGCAGAGTTTTAGAAAAAGGAGCCTATGAACTAGTTGATTATGATGGTGTACCTTTGAGTGAACCCAGGAATGGGTTGTACTTGAAGAAGTACTATGCATGAGTCATTTGTGCATGAGTACTTGTATTTTATGTATCATACTGCGTGAGTGTGTTACTTTAGTTTTGCTTTTGACGTTATCTGGTCTCTACCCTTACGTGACGTTGTGTTTGTTTTCCAGATGTCGGAGTTTTCGCTACCTTATATTGGCTTCGCTGATGGTGCTAGCCGTAGTACCCGGAACCTAGCTTCCGCTGCTTGGGCAATCTATGCCCCGACAAATGAACTCATCTCTCTACAAGGGATATGTCTTGGACGAGCAACCAACAACATTGTAGAGTATAGCGTCGTGGTCGAATTATTGGTTGATGCTATCTCTCTAGGAATTCGTCATTTGGTTGTTCGACTTGATTCGCAGTTGGTGGTATTACAACTCAGTAATATATATTCTATTCGAAGTCCTACTTTATTAAGGGTATACTTGCGGATTCGCCTCTTGGAAAGACATTTTGATTACATAGAATATCAACACATTCTGAGAAGTCTTAATACATTGATAGATGTTTTAGCTAATTATGTATTGGACAGACATTTAAATCACTTATAAAATCAAACACATTAAATTGTATACAAATGTAAAGTAAGCCGGTAGATCCCATGTATATATAACGATCAAAGTTTGTTTTTTACAAAATGTGTCCGAAAACCAAAATATCAAAAATGAAGCTCTTGGCTTCTACAAAAAGTGACATCACTAATGATGTTCACGATAGCACGCTAAAGTCCTGTCAGCTCTACAGAGGAAACGACCCACAGAGGCAGAGACTCCCACGGTGTGACGCTGATTGCGTCGTGGGATCTCCTCCAGAGGCATCTCTGGAACATCGGCCATCAGGCCCTCTAAGTTTTGCTCCACTGTAATATAGTCCTCGGCATACTGGGGAACTGGAACTGCTGCCTCTCCTCGACGCTGGACAGGAGAACTCCCAGCTGGTCTATATGCCCCAACATCTGTGTTATCAACAAGATTTTGGTGTTAGTTTTTGGATAAAACCATAAAACAAAAAACATTTAATATGATGAAAATACAAAAACATCCAAAAAGTTAAAAAGTTGGTGTACTTCTTACCAATATTTCCCCACTGCGCGTCTTCGGGAAGAGCAAGGTCAGGATCACCGCGAAAGTCCAAACCGGCATACGCATAATCCTCTATCATCAAAACCTGGCCTTGGAGCCAGTCGAAGAAGCGATCGTCGTATCTGACAATCGGTCCTGTCACATGTCTGGTCATGAGTTGGCACCACCGTAACATCCGTGGATCCCTGGGACCCGGGAAGTGCCAATCTGCCTGAAGTCTGTACACTGGAACCCTCTCGCAGAAGAAAGACACCAGCAATGATCCATAACCAAACTGCTTTAGATTTCCTTGCCTGCATTTGGTCAGTTGTTTTTTGAGGTTGCGTAATACGGCATCAGCCCAGTTGAAGACTCGGGGCTCAACACACTCAAGGGCATACTGAAAGTAGCTCTGTAGCGCCATATGCGGGGCAGCACTGCCTACCATGCGAGCTATAGTAAACAGAATGGTACGGAGAGTTATATCAGTAAGTCCCCAAATGGCCACTTTCCCCTTTTGTCGTTCAGCCTCCGGCACGCAATATTGTCTACAATACTCACTCATTTTCATGCCTCCCCTGCGGTTACCAGTCAAGCTGACATAAGAACCCCGTCTCGACAACCCGGTCAGGAAATAGATATCTTAAATATCAATAGTCAATGTGTGAGCACCGACATTAAAAACCTGCTGATCTGGATCCCACATCCGGATTAAATGTTCCAACAATCGCACTTGGGCCCTCATGCCCGGTATGCGGAAATACTTTAGGAGACCGCAGTCTCTTAAAGCGGCAATAGTTTGCAGGTGATTCTCAGCGGTGGCATTATCATCTTCGTGTTCTCTTTCCCTCCATTCCAGCACCATTGTAATAGTTATTAACCTGCACAACAACCATGTGAAGATAGTTAATAACTTGAAATATGAGAAAATTTGGTTTGATTAGCTAAATATTACAAAAAAATTTGGCATCTGCGCTGTTCGCAGGTGGCTTTAGCCCACAGTGCGAACTTCTCGCACTGTAGCTCAAGCCCACCTGCAAGAATGAGAACTTCTCGCAGGCCCCGTATGGGCAGCCTGCGAGAATCCTCATTCACGCGTAGGGTTTCAAAAACTCACTTAAAACTTGAGATTTAGCCATTAAAATCATAAAATTAAACCATGAAGAGCTAGGGAATTAAGAACTTACCACTTTGATCCAGATAGTTCGTGAAATGATGCCCTGACGCTCCCAAAAATCAATGTTGAAGATCGGAGGTAAAATGGAAGTTTTTGCACTATAGTGGTAAATGGGTAAAACAATATGGTAAAAATGAATAGTAAATTTGTTTTATTTACTTTTTACCATAGTAAAAGTGGGTTTTTCATATTTATTCACTCTTTTACCCTAATTTCTAATATGAAAGTGAGAAATATGACTTGCAGGTACCCGATGCAGATGATTATGGACGGAAAACTTTTGCGATATGATGTGTTTTGTTTATTTCCCATGATTTTTCTGAGTGTCTTTTATCCATTCTTACACTGGCAAAAAACCTAGAACGTGATCGAGCATTGTTTTATCCCTTTTCCGGGCTCGATGTGGCTGCAAGAAAAAGGAATCCTCCTGGAGTTAACTTTAATCTCTTTTCACGACTCCCTAAATATGAAAAGATTGCCGAGTGATCTTGCTCTTTTCACACTCGTTAAAGTATTTGAAGTTACGCGTCCTTCGAGCGATGGTTTAACCCTTTTTCGGTCTCGTTGGACTATTGTACGAAAAAGGCACTGAGAGAGTTCTCTTTTGAGTGTTTTTCCAAACTCTATAATCTTGAAAAACCTTTGAGTTTTCTATCTCTGGACTCGTTAAACAAACATTGACTAACCCGTAATGGGACCGAACCACTCCTTCTTAGGGTTCGTTAAAAATACTCCGAGGGACTCGTCCGAAGGATGAGCTTATATCAACAAGCATATGTGATCCTCTTCAAGCTTGCGTAAAAATAAAGAGGTACTTGCCAGAAATGGTGGGGGAAAATTTGGGAAAGGGATATGTTTCGTTTTTGTGTTAATTGGCAGTAAGTGTCGCTCTTGAACATGACACCCCCTATTCATCATTTGAAGCTGGTTTGGGAAATCCATTTGTCTTTCATTCGATTCAATAACAAGGTCTTTCCATGTGTCGTCTTTGAGTCAATGCTGCCAAATCTTTGGTCGTGTCATCCATATGTTCAAGAGCAGTCCAACCTCTATTTGAGTTGGCCATCTGCAGTTGTCCATTCTCTTCGTGTCGGCCTTCCTTGTGTCCAAAGTAAAATTGTCACATACTCTGTTTCACTTTCAAACTCTGTTACTTATTTCGCGTCACTGATGTGGGATACATCAAGGCCCTCCTGTGACGAGTCTTATTCTGTCGACTTCAGCATATTATCCAGAATTAAGACTTAGAAATTATTTAGTACCTTGGAGCTTGCATGCCTTAATGGCAAGTTTCTCGCTTTCGACAGTGGGTTTACATCATTGACCCCTGATCGAGAGATTCTGTTGAGTGTTCGACATCAACTCATTTATTCACAGTTGACGGATTGTACTATTGTACCTTGGGAGTCATTGGCATTAATGGTGATTTCCCCCGCACTTGTTAACGGTATACATCAATGACCGGTAATCAAGTGGTTTCTACCATGTTCGACTTCGATACATGTAATCACATGGTCAGATTCGTACTTTGGGCGACGAGATTGAAGACCCTGGATATTATCTTTGTGATCCAGGTTGCGATGGAGTATGTATATTTTGCGACACATAGATCCACTATGTATGTTTCGTGGCTATGTCGTCTTGACTGAAAATTTTTCGCACAGATCCACAGTGTATTCCGGTGGCTGTGCTATATAATGACGGCATGGATCCACAGTGTATGATTGGTGGCCATGATCTTGTTTTATGATGTCATCATTTTATGATCTGAGTATGGGAATTCCTACCTCGGAATGGGTATACATGATATTCTGCTGATGCTTGGATGTTTGCAGGTCTCTGATTAGATGTGCTTTTGGTTCTTGACACACACATGCAGCTTACAAAGTCTATCGACTGTCACTGGTTCCGCTCTCAGACTTTGGGGGGCATTCTGTTATCCACAAATTTGGTCATTGTGATGATTTCATGATGATATTATGATAATGGAAAATCAAGCTCTTTACCAAGAATATTTTCCTGAGAAAAGTTACAGTTGTCTTCTTCCAGAATTCACATTTTGAAACATGTTCGCAGGCTGCTTATATATTCACCTGCGAGAATGCATATTTCTCGCAGTCTGCTTTAAGCTGGGGTGCGAACTTCTCGCACTGTACTCATGGTTAGGGTGCGAACATGATTTTAAAGGAGAAAAATATAAAGATCTCGAATCTTCTAGAAGGGAATCTTCTAGAAGGGTGAGTTGGCTTTCGAGTGGTTATTCAAGTACTGGCATTCCAGATATCTTGGGATCATTCCCTATCCAAGTAACTAAACTATTTCTTCCTATATATTGAGGAGATTGCTCATGGAAAGGGTTAATTTGAGCAAGCAGCAAGTTAACAAGAGATTGATTAGAGGATCAATGCAAGATTGTATGGAGGACTGATGCTACAGCAGCAAGAGACAATATCAAGGTCATCGAAGTGGTTGATTTTCTTCATGCATGAGCAAGTGTGTGTGTCAGAGCTAGAAGCCATTGAAAGGAGACCTATGACATCAAGGCTCAGGTTGTAAGTTTCACTTTCAATTAATTGAATACAACAATATGTCCCTTTCCCATAAAGATGATGTCACTTTATTACATAATTCCTTGATCATATGTATAGACTAGTCATTGAATAAGTTAATATGTCTTTACTTCGATTGGTTCGTTTTGTTGTGATCTGGACGGGACGAGAGAATTGGAGAAAAGCTTGGAACAACAGAGATCTAAGGAAAGCGTTCATAAGGTATGTCCACAACCCTTATCTCTTAGTTCATTCAATAGGCTAGTTCTAGGGAAAGTGTAGTATTCTGTCTTGTTTTGTTCTAGATACCAGGTGGATCTAGGGAGATCGGTTAGTGTCCGCACCTACGGATTTATCCCATAACACCCTTCCAGGCATTGTTCCATTGTCGCAACTAGTTGGTCTAGCTCGGATCCTTTTCCTTCAACTTCTTCAAAAATTGTGCAGGCTTCGTCCTGCACTGACTGTAGTCTCTGTGTCACTTCCATGACTTTTCTCTGAATAGTAGTAATCTGTTTCTGAACTGCGCGTTGTTCCTGTGATATTTTCATATTCTTGACTGCAATAAGCATCTTCATATGGGCTTGCATGGTGGACACCCGCTACTTCGCTTCCTGGAGTTGTGCTTCCAGTTTCTTCAGCTATGGATCTTTTGCAAGGTGATCATAGGTTTGCGCACTCCGATCACTTAATTGCTTACATTTTAAAGCCAACACCTTGATTCTCTCTATTGCGTTCCTGAAAACTTCCTCCCTCTGATCGCACACTTCTTGCGGAGAGCTTGACACTGCTTGAAGTTATAGCTCCATTACTCTTGCTTGAAGATGTTGAATGGCCTCAACGAGCTTCCCCACTTGCATCTCGACTGAAGCTTCTTCCTCCTGTACCAAGCCCGACACAGAGTGAAGTTCTTTTTTCACTGCCTCTTTAACCGCAGTTTTCTCTGTGAGAAGCTGGTCTCTTTCTTTCTTCATCTTTTATTTATCCTACTCAAACATCACCCAAAGTTCATCTGTCTCCTTCTACGTAGCTCGAATTTTCTCTAGGAACTCCTCATTTTCTTACTTCAAGGCCTTTTTGGCTTGTTCCTTTTCTTCTTGGACTCGAAAAAGTCGAGCCTCGATTGAATATGCTAATATTCGTAATTGGGTGGGCTCATTCCCCAATCCTACAATATTGGATGAAGGAGGCACAATAAGTATTGTGTGGCTCAAATAGATGGCTTGTTGTATGTATTTTAGCTCCTTCTCGATTATTTCATACAATGTCTCTTTCTTTACTTCATGTCTCTACAATATATCCTCTGAATTGTCCTCTATGGATGTGATGATGAGATCGAAATCGTCTATTGTGAGCACATTCTTCGACTAAGTCTTATTGGCTCGGGCCTTCTTTCTTGCTGAGGGTTTATGCGGAGAAACCTTCTATTTATTTGATGTTTTTTCCTCTGTAAGGGGATCCTTAGGCGGTGTAACTTCTCCTTTGTATTTCTTTTCTTCTTCTTCCCCTCGTTCTGAATTCACTTTGTTGCATCCTCATCCTACAGGTGAATCAGGCCTACTTTCCTTTGATGCGTTGTCCTCCTCATTAGTTTCTATTTTCTGCACTTCCTCCTTTTTCTTCTTTTTCTTCATGCTAGTTGGTCCATCATGTTCGACCCAGGTGACCAATGGAATTTCGATGATGTTGGGGTTGGAGAGTTCTACATCTTCGACCGGTATAAGGAACTCTACTGGCCATTCCTTAGTGATCTCTTCCATGTCTTCATCGATTAATTTATAGTAGGAATGAAACTCCTCCTTACTTTCATCCTTTCGCGTGGTGATGTAGACAAAGTGTCGATCTGCGCGGAACTTTGCTAGTGTCATGTAATGGTGTAGAGTATTTGGGGTCATTCATGGAAATGTCTCAATGGCGTGCTTCAGCTGTAGGTAGTAAGCATGGAACACCACATTCGATTTCCATTTCTTCACCATATCATTTGTGTACCACAAGGTCGAGAAACTTGCGGCCAACAACTCTAATGGCTCAAATTCTGGGAACGCAGCTCCTTCCGACATTTGCCAGGAAAAAAATGTGATCAGTACCAGTAGCCAACTAAAATGAAACTTATATCCTTGATCTTGCACTTCGCGGTAGTCCTTTTCCAAATCATTGACGACTTAACTTGCCCAGTTCATTTTCATTCCTTCGATGCACTTCCCTACGAGGTCTACTACAAAGCCAATGACCTATGTCGGCCAGTTCTTTCTAGTGATCTTGCCAGCTATAAGCTAACAATCTAGGTGCATTGCGCCATCCTAGATGGAGTCTACCTTGTAGCCTCTCTTTCCCTTTTCTACATCGCCATAGTCTTCCTTTATGTGTTGTGCTAGGGAGTGATCTGAAGCCTTCCCTGGGTAGAACTGCTAAGGGTCTGGTCCTTGCATGCTCAATCCTGCGATGAGGTGGATCAACACTAGATCCACAGTGACACGCCTGTCAAGCCACATATACCCTCCATGGTATCACGACAAGAGAATTTTATAGCAAGCATTAACCTCCTATTGTTGGCCGAAGTGGGGGATCTTCATTACATTCAGGATTGTCGATCACATGAGCTCCTTTATCCATGACTGGGAGACTATGTTTTTCTTCTTCCTAGTCATCTTCATCAAATAGCGATCTGGTGCAACCATCGCGTAGTTCTTCTAGTTTCCGAGGTTGAATTCATTGTTCTTTAGAGCTGGAATATGTCCTAACTGTGGTCCAACTATGTGTATCCCCTTCGGGAGGTATGCAGTGATAAACGTGTATTCAAAATCATGCAGGATACTATTGCAGTTCACCGCGCCAACCAAAGGTAGTATGTACTCTGACAAGACTGATGGGATTTTCTTCGTGTTAGCCAGATCATCACAGTGCTTGCTTCGCTTCTTAGTCATGGTTCGTCTAGACCGATGTGTAGTCGAGAGGGATGCTTGCAATCCTCCAGTCGAAGACACTTGTATTCCTACAGACATGAATCTCTCAGCCATGAGGTCTACAAGAATCTCCTCCATAGACTTCTCTATTTCTCTACATTCGCCCGACATTCACACTCATACTCTAATAACTCGAGTAGGCAAACAGAGAAGTGAGGTAATCAGACGAATGGCGAGGTATAGAAAGCACAATGCGATACAAGGGATTCTCTGTTAGCTTGAATAATCATGGTTTTCAAAACGTGGTCCCAGTGCAACGTCTGATGGGTTAAATAGGAAAGCTTCTTAATGGATCCCTCTAATGAGTAGGAATGCATCCATCAATGCACATCCATCCGTTATGGTGTGGTCTCAATGGTCCAATGGCGGTATTTCCATCAATAACTGTGTTTCTAGTCGTTTCAGAGTGTTATTCTAATGGTCGGGGTGCCTCCAATGGTCGGGGTGTCTCCATTCGATGATGCATGTATTCCTACATACATGACTCTCTATGCCATGAGGTCTACAAGAATCTCCTCCACAGACTTATCTATTGCACTACGTTCACCCAATATTGACACTCGTACTCCAATAACTTGGGTAGGCGAACAAAGAAGCAAGGTAATAAGACAGATGGCGAGGTATAGAAAGAATAGCATGATACAATGGATTCTCTATTAGCTCGGATAATCATGGTTTGAAAATAGTGGTCCCGGTGTAGTGTCCAACGGGTTAAATAGGAAATCTTCTTAATGGATCCCTCCAACAGGTAGGAATGTGTCCATTAATGTGCATCCATCCGTTATGGCATGGTCTCAATGGTCCAATGGCGGTCTTTTCGTCAATAACTGCATTTCTATCCATTTCGGAGTGTTATTCTAACGGTTAGGGCGCCTCCAACGGTCATATAACTTTTCCATGGTGAAGTCCCATTTTTCATGGTGTTGTAGGAATATCTCCCTGCGGACAGGTAGATCTCCTCTTGAGAGATAGACCCTTAACTCTAAGACAGAAGGTGTTTAACATGGACACTGACTTCCTTTTAGATCTAATCAAGCTGATGAACAAAAGAGAAGGAGGAAGGTGTGTACCTTATGAATTTCGTTTTTCCCTGCAAGGTCCAAGATGAGCTTCGATCTTGAGCTCCTTAGTAGGTCCTGCAAGACAAACAAAAGTACAAAAGACTTCCTACTCTATTGAGATTAGCTAAAACATAGATCCATCTACTGCAGACAAACTTATATGAAACAAGTACAAGTTTGAAAGAAACAGGCCAAGCATTGATTGTATTAATGAGAAAAACAATGAAGAAAACTTACAACCATATATGTGAGTGCAACAACTTCATCAATCTCTCCTTCTCCAACCCTTGCTCAAAAGATCCACGATCAGAATGACAATACTTTCACTAATTATTCTCCCCCACTTCTCATTAGATCATAAGTTTGGTATCTCTAAACTCCTCTCTCCCTTCTCCTCCATGGAAATCCCTCATTATATAATATTTGGAGACTTAACCACCATGGAGAGGATCTCTCATCAAATCCACTAAGAAAGGGATCTCTAAGATATTTAGGGAGAAAATATCTTTTAAGGATTTTGGGGAGGAAATATCTCTCAAGGATTTTAAGGAGGAAATATTTGAACCATCCATGAGATCCTCCACCTTCCCTAAAAAATAGGAAACCAAATGTGAGGTGGATTCTCACACTTAATTACTTTATTTTTCATGAATATTAATAATAATTCATGTGCACTTCATTCTCACACTTAATCAATTTCTTTTACATGAATATTAATAATAATTCATGTGTACTTGGTATTTTGGCCTTCATGTAATATATCCCTCCTCCACATTGACTAGGGATTTTGACATAGGTTATTCCATGGTGTCAAGGTGTATGAGACACTTATATGACACTTTACAACACTTAGGGCGAGGTACCTAGGTGTGCAAATTTCATGTGTAACAGAATGCCCCCTAAAGTGTGAAGTCAGAAGAGAGAATGATGGTCGAAACACTTTACAAATCTTTAAAGAAAGGGTGTGGACATAGAGAACTTGATAGAAGCTGCACACAAACATCCAAAAAATATTATGACATGTTTCAAACCCAAGGAAGACATACCTATGCTTGAGTGATAAAGACTTGCAAAATATGGCCGCCATAAAATACACTGCAGATCCATAATTATATTGATAAAAAGGTATAGCCACTGAAGATACACTATGGATCTATACTCCCATGACCTGAACTGATCGTAGCCATGAAGAATACACAGTGGATCTATGAGATGACAAGACATAGCCACGACCAATACAAAGTGGATCTATGTGACAGTATATGTGTCAATGTTCAAGAGAAACTCCGTCGCAACCTGGGCAAAGTACATATTAGAGTGATCACTCAACCCAGGGTCTTCTTACCGATACCGATGTAGTATGAATCTACCCATGTGAATAGATATCCTAATGTCAAACATGGCAGAAACCACTTGATTACTGGTCAATTATGTAAACCGTTAACAAGCGCGAGGGAGGTCACCATTGATGTCAATGATTCCCAAGGTACTCTAGTACATTCCAATGAATGTGAATGGATGAGCTAAAGTTGAACATCCATGGAATCATCCAATCAGAGGTCAATAATGTAAACCCACTATCGAATGTGAGGAGGCCTGCCATTGAGTCATGCAGGTCCCAAAGTACTAACTGGTTTCTAAGTCTAGTTCCTGGATAATGTGTTGAAGTCGACAGGAATAGATTCGTCGAAGGAGAGCATTGATGTATCCCCATCAATGACACGAAACAGACACAGAGATGTAATTCGTAGATCAAATGAACATGGACTAACATGACTATTGAAACAAGATATTTTTGATGGATGACTCTCGAGGAAGATACTTCCCTTGAACAGTGACGCACAACAGCAGAAACATGACATGGACCAAAACATGATGATGCAGTGGATACCGTGACTTTCGTCGGGTGACCCAAAGGAGTAAGAAAAACTCAGAGGATTGGTTCAGTGCAAAGGTTCAACAGATTAATATGTGCACAAAGACAAAGTGTCATGTTCAAGGGCGACTCTAAGAGTTACTGGTAATGTTCTCAAAAAATGCTAGGCTTGCTTCCTTCAATTTTTTCCCCCATCCAGATAGACGAGTACCTCTTTGTAATTTAACGAGCTCGAGGAGGGTAACACATGCTCGATATAACTCACCTTCGGTAAGTGCTTCTTCCTTTGTTTAACGAACTAGAAGAAGAAAGGGTTCGGTCCCATATGGGCCCTTCAATGTATGATTGGTTAATGAGTCCAGAGAAGGTAAACTCGATGGTTTTTCATATTTAGAGAGTCTGAAAATCACTTAAAGATGACTCCAATGTTGTCCTTTTTCGTAATGTTAGTCTCGCAAGGCCGAAAAAGAGATAAATTATCACTCGAAAGACGCCCTTTCAAACCTTTTAACGAGTGGGAAAGGAAGCAAGATCACTCGGCAATATTTTCATGTTTAGAGAGTCTGAAAAGAGATTAAAGACGACTCCAGGGGGTTCCTTTTTTCGTGTATCCATACAGGTCCGAAAAAGAGATAAAATTTTACCCGGATGCATTCTCATGTATTTACAATCATGAGAAAGAACAAAGACTAAGCTCGGTATGACCCAAGCTTGAAAGGTAGTGTCTTAACTCCATAATGATCATCAAAGGTTGGAAACATGCCCTCCAAGCTTCAATTCATTCACCGACTTTGAGGTTGTCACCATTTTCTCTACTAGAGGGGAAAAAAAGAGAAGGGTGGATGAAAAGAAGGTTCAAGAGAGGTGACTATTTCATTTTTTAACGAGCTTGACACAGGAAAAGAACTATGCTCAGAGTTCCAGGTTCGATCCCTAGATTGTTGTTTCATTTTTTAACGAGCTTGCTACAGAGAGAAAAACTATGCTCGTGACCTTTGTTTCATTTTTTAATGAGCTTTCTACAGAGAAGAGAAACTATGATCGTGGCCTTTGTTTCATTTTTTAGCAATCTTGCTACAGAGAAGAGAAACTATGCCCGTGGCTTCTTCTTGATCATGGCTTCCAAGGGGATAATGCTCTGGAAGGACACCATGTCAAGGGACAAAACTCGGTCATGGATTCCAACAGATCTTCACTTAATGGAAGGTAATCACTCTGGAAGGAACACATGTCAAGGTCCACAACAGGGGTAAGGAGATCAAGCTCCAATATCCCTATCGAATAAATCACCATGTTAACTACCGGATCCAAATCATCGGAAGTTGAAGGTATGGGAGACGATAGAAAATCGACATGAGGGGAGATAGACTGTATATCTACCCGAATTTCTTCACGAGGGGGAAGAAAAGAGGATTGATGATGGTTATCATCCTGAGGTATCTCGTCAATGCTCAACATTTCCATGATAGATTCATCTAAGGGAAAAATTGGGGAAATGTAATCGATTGCAGACGGCAAGGAACTCAACCATGATGGCATTGAGCAAACGTCAGGTGCCAATAGATGTTGGTCATATGACAAGGGAGAAGTAGATTGGATAGAAATGTATGTTGTTTCGATGGGACTAAGTGGCATGGTGTCACCTAGTGCATTGAATTCCAACAGACTAGGTACAATCCAAGGGTCAGATGATTCCAAAGATTGATAAGCCGTGGTCGAAATCATATCAACAGTGGAAATATGATGTGTAGTCAGTGGAAGTGGTGTAGGGATGGTTCCCATGAGGCTAGAATATTTCAGTAAGCCAACACCAATGCTTTCATACGTGATCTTGTGGTCTCCCAAGAAAGGAATATTGTTGGTAGAAGGAGTGCGAGCATCAGTCGTGAAGAAATCTAACTGATCAACAGTGACAATTTTTCCTTGATTACGAAATTGTACACATCTAAATACATAGCATAAAACCAACTTCTTCCAAGTAACAAGTTGTAATCAAGGGGAGCATCGACCACCTCGACATCAACAGTAATAGTTTTTCCACCCAATTGGATGGGCAGGGATTGTAAAATCCCATGGGGATGAAAACCTCACCCATCGAAGGCACGTAACATCATTGGGGATTTGTTGAGTGTGGGTGATTTTAAACCCTTACAAAATTCTTTTAAACCCTTCCAAAATGCTAAAGACATGACACAAGTTGAGGCTCCCTCATCTAGAATAGTTTGGTGGATTTGTTGATTGTGAAAAACAACATCAACTTGAAAAGCAAGTTGGTGGGAGAGTCGAGACACATAATTTTCCAGGTTAAACATGATATGGTTGGACGAATTAGGATCAACAATGCCAATAGCAGCCAAGAGTGTTCTACATTGACTGGGGAAGTGCTATAGAACTTCTAACGTAGACATAGCACACAGTGCTTGAGAAAAATCTTCAACAATGTTGTAGTTTAGGGTGGCACGTGAGCTAGGATTAAAGGTAGCTTTGCAGATAATTCTCTTAGGAGGGCGTAAGATAGAGTCGAACATAGGTTTCTCAATTTGAATTGGTCCATATGGAGGAGTAATCGATGGAAGGCTAACGGAGGATGGTGATGGATCCGGTAAAGTACCGGTACCGTTAGTGTCTTTTCCTTTGTCAAGGTTACCTAGTGTGTCATATGTCTTAGAGCGAGTGTTCAAATTAATCCCATTAAACATATAAATATGTGCACTCATCGAGGCCTCATCATGAGGATGGCTAGAACTTCCCCCAAGAGAGGGGGTTTGAGAAACCATGGATTGGTGCTGTGGAAAAGGATGAGTAAGCATAACAGGTTGTGAATTTCCTTGGAAAATTTGGCCACTTCATTGCGACGTGGACAGTCTCGAGTGTAGTGATCGTCACCACAAATGATACATGGGAATTTTAGTTTCCGTTGTGGTTGCTTTTCAGTAGCAGGTGTTTGAGCTTGATTTTTTGGTTGTTCATTGTTATTTTTTGATTTATTCTTTGTCTTGTTCTTACCTCTAGATTTTTGTGAAGGGGCAGATTGAAATGCATTCACCTCAGAGATCTGAGTTTGGGGGGAGGTAGAAGAGAGTGTGGTCGATTGGGAAGTAGATTGAGTTTTGATGGAACCGATAACACCATCCACATGAGATGAGGATGATGGCTTAGATGGATCGGTATTATCTTGAGCAGCATTCAGAAGCAAATCATACAAAGTACCATATTGTGAATCAACCAAATCTAAGTACTGAGCCTGAGAAATGGCCTCTTCCTCAGTGACCGCGCCACCCATAGCGACATCGCGAGCGATCGGGGGTAAAAGTGATTTAGTAAACCATTCTACCAATAATATGTCAGGAATGATTACCTTGATCATCCTTCATCGTCATCTCCACTCATGAATATGGTCAGAGATATGCACGGAGTCAGTTTGATGAAGGGAGGTCAAGAGTTCAGTACCCATCTCATAGTGAATAGGTAGTTGAAAGTGCGTGAGGAAAGACATTGCAAGGGAATTGAAATTATCAAAAGAAGCACGTGGTAGTTCAATATACCACTTTACTACCAGGCTTGTAAGTGTTCACTGGAAAAGATGCAAACGTACAGAATCATACATATGAGGGAGTTTGATGAACACCACAAATGGAAATTCATCACATGGTTGTTTGGATCTTCGCTAGATTTTCCGTCAAATTTCGAAATATCAGAAGGAAGTTTAGCTGGAATGACTGGCCAAACCGGTGAATGAAAAATAGGATCATTAGTTAACCGAGACAAATTGGGGAGACCTAGAGTCGCAAGGAAAGGTAGTTGTTGGTTAATTTTCGGATGATACTAGTGTGGAATAGGATCACCAGTAGGACCATAAATTGGGTTAGGTGGATATTTGTAACCAATAGGTCCTCCTACATACGGTTGTTGTTGGCCAGGATAAGTAGAATTCAATGATGGATGAGAAACATTTGCATAACCCGATGGGTTTTGAGCATTATAGGCCGGGTGATTTGCTTACCCATAAGGAGGATAAACATTTTTCCCTTGAGGGTGATAAGGAGTAGATCTCGGAGGTGGATACACATTAGATCCATGAGGAGGATAAGGTTGTTGCCCCGAAGAACTCCAGGTGGTGTTTGGGATGTCGCCCGGATAAGGTTGTCCATAAGATGTTCCGGAAGGGAAAGGATGTGATACTCCTCCTAGTGGATTATGATATGAGTGCCCCCCAACTTGGGGTTGAATAAAAGTGCCTCCTGAAGATGCTTGCTAGGATTATGCAGGGTTTCCATCAAACGAAGGTTTCCCCCTTGCCAGCAGTGGATTAACGACCGGGGTATGACTAGAAAATGAAGGTTTCCCTCTAGGAGGAGCATGAAAAGGGGGTTGTCCCCTGGGAGGGGTAGGCCCACCATAGAATGGTAGTCCTCCAGGAGGGAAAGGTTCGTTAGATGGTGGTTTCCCTGCAGCTGGTTTTGTTTGGCCAGCAGGGGTCTGCATTCTCGGGTGAAAAGATGTCCCAGCAGGATAGTGTGGAACATGTGGAGATGTAGAGTAAAAGCTTGTAAAAACAGGGGTAGGGATTGAAGTTCCTTGGAGATGAGTAGAGGTGATGAGTCCAACATTAGGATGGAATTGTGTTGGTGTAATAGTAGGGTTAATAACTTGATCGACTGGGTGATTCATGGTTTGACCGGATGGTCCTGTTTCACTAGGAGGGTCATGAGGATGAAAGGGTTGTCGAAAGGATTCAAAATGTTCATAGAGATTGCATCCCGATGAAGTCCTCCATACAGAATGAGCAGGTGTGGGATTGGTATCTACTGCAGTGCTAGGACGAACAGGAGTCCTATACTCATCACCAAAGATTGGTTCTGTGGATCCCATATATGTTTCGATAAAATTTCTCTCTAGTAATCGTGGGACCTCTTCGTCTATGACGTTCCCAAGGGAGTCTAAACGAAGAAAAAGTGGTTCAAGAGGGGTTACCAACACAGATTTAGTGTGAGGAGTGGGATTTTCAACCGTAACCAAAGTGCCTTCTGAGTTATCTAACGGAGGAGCAATAACACTTCGAGCATCGGATTGATTTTCTACCTCTCTACGGTAGTTGTCTTCTGGAGGGTTAGGAGGTAAGGGTTGATAGCCTTCCGGAGGCATCCTTTGCATCCTACATGATCAATGAAGGCCTTTATCGTCTATAGGTTCAATTTTGGAGAATAACAGAACACACTGAAAATCTAGGGCCAACTAACAAAAAGAAACAGCATACGCTAATAAAATCTAGGAATCAACCAAGAAAACAAAACTTCTCTCGATGATCGTACTAGTTGGTGATGAAATTCAATGTCGCGTGATCAAGTCAAGAAGGGGCTAGGATATGGTGGGATAGTTACAATGGTGACCTGCTTAACGGACTTTCACCTTAGTGCAAGCTTCCACGCAGTAATTGTGGATTTACCCTCCAAGGAGCCCGAGTGAGTTTGACCAATATCTGTTCCAGGTACAGTGAGACTTCCCTTCACTGTCACCTTGTGTAAGTACTGAAATATTATGGCAGCTAAAGACACCAATTCGCAGTTAGTCCCTGGGCGGGTACAGTTGACAGTCCGATCCGAACGTATGGGCAGGATAACAAGTCTGAAATCAACCCGAGAGGCTCCCACACATAATCGTGGGTATACCTTCAAGTGACACCCAATATGCAATCCAGCCACTACAAACAATTGGACCACAAAGGGATAATCTCTGTAATTCGCCTGAATGTGACCTCGTGCGTAACCCCTGTGTGAGAGGGGGATCCTAGAAAACCGATACGACAATTGGATTTGACTCTCCCTAGCTCAGGATGCTAATGTTTGTTTTGAAAAATTTGGAGAGTTGTACTCACAGCCTAATACAAAGTTCTAATCCTAGTCTAATGTTGGTGGAAGATCCTAAAAATAGAAAATGTTCTAGATAAATTTTTAATTAGCATTCGTTTTATAGTTGTTCTTTACTCAAAGGGTGTATGAAAGTGAAACCGATGGAATGATGACTCAATTCTTAAGACGTGCATAAAATATGATAAGAAATCGTTTATTTTCAATGAATGCCTATTTAAGGGAAAGAGAAAGAGGTGTTTTCACTATCAAACACTAATATGGAATGTCCTCAATCAATTTGTTCTCAATCAAATCCAATGTAATGCTAAAACATTTTAGAAATGCCTTCTAATATGCAAACCAATCACTAAGATGTATCTTTGTTGTTTTTATGCGAATGATGATTAATTCAATGCAAAACTTCTCCTGCCAAATAACTTTCTAGATCAAGGAGATTCGGACAAGCATAAGTAGATTTCGCACAAACAACACACCCTCTTGCTATGATTGAAACAGGAAGAAAAAAGAAAACAAAAGATAACAAAGAAAATAAAAAAGTTCACACAAAAGAAAGATGCTAAGAAAAATGACCTCAAAGAACCAAATAAGATGATTCATAGATTTTTGATGTCCTTCACCACAGTTTTCACTTAGTCAGATAAGAGAGGGAAACGACAAATTGCCTCCAAATCATGAAGGAAAAATTGCAAAGTGAGGAAAAATGTCAAAAAATCCAAACAAAAGAGGATGGATCCTTAGAAAATAGGGTACTAAAGGCCAATACCAAGATGGAGTGAAAGTATGAGACCCTGAGAAAATGTAAAAAATAGAAACTGAACCCAAAAATTTGAAAAACTAGAGGATTTTTCACAAAAAATGGGAGCGCTCTGGTGTAAGGGGCACCAGAGTGTTATAACGCTCTATGTAAGACCTTCAGGGAGCGTTGGTGCTCTAATAATAAGGCAGGGGAGTGTCCTACTTCAAAAAGCTCAAGAAAAATTCCAGAAACTCAAACATTCAAGAACATTAAGCCAATTAGGGTGATCATGATGACACAAAGAGGCAATCAAACCATTCTAAGAATACAAAATGTGATGGATAATATCAAATGAGTGGGCAAAGGGCCAAGACAAGATCTAGGAAAGGAAACACAAATCAGATTTCCTCTCCAGTCGAGTCGCCAATTTCTGTTGTGGGAATATCTCCCTGTGAACAGGTAGATCTCCTCTTGAGAGCTAGACCCTTAACTCTAAGACAGAAGGTGCTTAACATGGACACTGACTTCCTTTTAGATCTAACCAAGCTGATGAACAAAAGAGAAGGAGGAAGGTGTGTACCTTATGAACATCGTTTGTCCCTACAAGGTCCAGGATGAACTTCGATATTGAGCTCCTTGGTAGGTCATGCAAGACAAACAAAAGTACAAAAGACTTCCTACTCTACTGAGATTAGCTAAAACATAGATCCATCTACTTCAGACAAACTTATATGAAACAAGTACAAGTTTGAAAGAAACAGGCCAAGCATTGATTGTATTAATGAGAACAACAATGAATAAAACTTACAACCATAGATGTGAGTGCAGCAGCTTCGTCAATCTCTCCTTGTCCAACCCTTGCTCAAAATCTCCACGATCAGAATGACAATACTTTCACTGATTATTCTCCTCCACTTCTCATGAGATCATAAGTTTGGTATCTCTAAACTCCTCTCCCCCTTCTCCTCCATGGAAATCCCTCATTATATAAGATTTGGAGACTTAACCACCATGGAGAGGATCTCTCATCAGATCCACTAAGAAAGGGATCTCTAAGATATTTAGGGAGAAAATATCTCTTAAGGATTTTGGGGAGGAAATATC
>ML788232.1:324377-348680 GCA_009831015.1 Picea engelmannii | reverse complement strand
GGAAATATCTCTCAAGGATTTTAAGGAGGAAATATTTCAACCATCCATGAGATCCTCCACCTTCCCTAAAAAATAGGAAACCAAATGTGAGGTGGATTCTCACACTTAATTACTTTCTTTTTCATGAATATTAATAATAATTCGTGTGCACTTGATTATCACACTTAATCAATTTCTTTTCCATGAATATTAATAGTAATTCATGTGTACTTGGTATTTTTTCCTTCATGTAATATATCCCTCCTCCACATTGACTAGGGATTGTGACATAGGTTATTCCATGGTGTCAAGGTGTATGAGACACTTATATGACACTTTACGACACTTAGGGCAAGGTACCTAGGTGTGAAAATTTCATGTGTAACACAAGGTTCTGCTATTCCGAAGAGGTTCAACTTCTTCAAGCCTTCCTCCTGCAAAGTCTTCTCTGGAACTTCCCATAGTTTTTATAACTTGGCTTCTTCTTACTGATCTTCCTTGCCTTCTTTCGTATGATTTGAGTCTCTGGATTCCTCTTTCCATTCTTATTCTTACTTTCTCTTAGCCTAGTAGCTTCACACTGTTGATGTTCTTTCAAAGAGTTCGGAGATAATACCTCTTTTCTTACTAGGTCATGGGTGGTCATACTTTCTTCTTGCATGGATAGGTTCTTTAAGTATTTTTGTGTTCTTTCGACTTCGAAAACTAGTTCTGTTTCCTTCTATTGCTTCAACTAATCCTCTTTTTCTTCTACTAGTCACGCTATTTTTCTGGCTATGAAGTCCCTTAATTCTTTCTTTTTCTGTTTTGTAGCTTCCTCCTCTGTTTTCCATCTGATCTGATCTTTTTCAATCCAAGTCTTTCCTAACAAAAGTGTGAATGGGACACTATACTCAATAATATGATAACTTCTAAGTCTTCTTCTGTCGATGTTTCATGAGCAATCATAGGTATATTAGTAACTCTTCCACGTAGGGTTATCATCTTTCCTTCAAAAAATCCTATCCTTCCTAAGGAAGGTATCATAGCATGCTTTCCCAAAATTTCCCAAGAGCTTTCTGGCATAATATTCATGTGTGTTTCTTCATCCAATACATAGTCTATGTCGAAGGCTTCTATTCTTGTAACTATGCACTCTTTTTCTTTCAATATCTCTGGTAAATTGATGTCTTTGTGAGCATCCATTACTTCTTTTAATTGTTTTAACATAGTCTCTGACTCTTTTTCTTTATGATTCTTTAACATATATGTAGTTTCTTGACCTTATTTATAGTCTTCTTGTCTCATGTTCATCTTTTCAACTTTAGAAATCATCCTAGGGAAATCTTCAACCTCATGACCAATAGCTTTACAACAAAGACAAATAGGACCTATACCAGGGAATTCCTTTGCAAGATGTCACAGTCTTCTACAATTATAACATAGTGTCAATCCTCTCTTTATTTTAAATGAGTTCCAACCTCTCATGTACTGTGCACTGGGATCACAATGATGGACTTGCATTCTAAAAAAATTATTTCTAGGTTCCCGCATCCACTTATTAGTCCAAAGATTCTTCCTATGGATAGGAATAACATATTTTTCTCGGTTTCTATCAATTTTATTTAGATCAACTCTTTCTTCTAACCGTGCCCTAGTTTTCAGACTAGGACAAAATCTATCAAACATACCTAGATTCATTTTCGAAACAAAAATTTCCACTTTACTTACCTTTACCAGAGCACAAATATTTAAGATCGTACCTCTTTTCTTCAGATCCGGTTTCATTCTTAGCATTGAGCTTCAAAAGTCAAGTAGAATAATACACACTACAATAAGAGATCTATGCACAGATCTTTCTCTTCTCTTTATTTTCGAGCAATCACAATTTCAGGTCCCGACAATAGAACCATTTGTTGACACAAGGGCAGAACCAGGGTTCAACACTTCAACAACGAACCGACAAAAGCCTAACTACCAACCCTTTCGGCAACACCTACGAAGAAGATGAAGTCTCACCTGAGGTAGAGGTAGGGGGATTTCAGGACTCAGATGTCTGCAACCAGGCTGGGACACAAATCTTTTATTACAACACTTAACAGAGAACTTAAATAAAAAAATGCATTAGTTCTTGAATCTCATTCACATCTCATATCAAACCCTTAATACAGATCAACGTAGTGGCAAAGAACATCTAATCCTTTAGCACATAACATCATATCATATATAACATTCATTTACCATCAATATAGCACTAAGAATGCATACATCCATCCAACATATATAAATATCAAAACACTAATAGATAAATAGCGTAAACAACATCAACAACATCGCACAAAGCACATCAACGCAGGATATACATGGTTCACCCCAGTGTGGGGATATGTCCACCAAATTCTTCTTCTTCTTTATTAATATTCAAGTTCCTTACATTATTTTTCTCCTGTGCACAAAGCCACAGAGCTCAACTTTGCATTGGACAGGTGATCTATGCACAACACACTAGATCCACCTTCCTCGGAATTAGGTCAAGGCACAGAGCCAACTCCTTGATAACACAAAGCCTTACATAGTCCGTCTGCACAAAGAACTTACAAGTTCTTGCAGTAAGCCAATTACGAGTCTTTGTACATAGCTAACACTACTTCTTACATTGCTTATCTACTTATTTATACATTTCCAAAAGGGCCTAAACATGGGTTGACATCCCATACCCATTACATAAACCCTAATAACCCATTTTTGGGTCCACAAGCCCACAAAACAAGCGAGATTTCACGATCTTTGCTTCACCTAGGCATTCCATCTTCATCCAGCCTATCGAAGTTCCAAGAGTAGTCAAACACGACCAATTTTTCCTCAAAACTTGGTCAAGGACCAACAGGTTGCCTTGTATAAATAGGGCTAGTGCTCCAAATCGTTTTTCACCATCACTTCTCCTCACACTTGTGAGTGAGATATTTAGAAAAATTCCACTTTACTCTCTTTTTCTTCTTGGATCTAATGCGCACCTTTGGAGAAGGGTTATTTGTGGATGATTTTCATTTCTTGGATGATATTGTGTTGCAACTAGGGTTTCTCTTATCATAGAGACTTGGATAAGTAAGTAAATTTATTTAAGTTGATAAGTTTGTTCATGGTATAATGTGATAATTTTTATTTGGTTGGATGTTACTTTGTTCTAGTAAAACCCTAGGAAGGAGTCATAAGGATTTCTCTCCTTCAATACTTTTGTTTTTCCAAGGTTTGGTGAAAGCATTAAGAGACCTTGTCTCTTGTTAGGATTCAAAGGCCTAAGTCCCAAGAGACTTTTCACCTTAGGGTTTTTATATTAGTCCATTTTTAATCCTTGAACTAGATTGTTTGGAAGACAGAAAATAACATCTAGGGCCCAAGAGTATTTGCACTCTAGAAATTGTTTTCTTCAAGGTGTTAGTCCTAAGGTCCGAGAGGCTTTGCACCTTAGGGTTTGAAACCTCATTCTTCTTGAACATCTAATTCATTCTTCAAAGTTTTGCATGCTTGAATACATAGGCATAGAAAGTCAACAATATTAGTCTAGATATCTCTTGGTGATGAAAGCACTCTTAAAACTCTTACTTGGTCTCTCTCTCAAAGAAATTTGACTAACTTTACTAACCCTAACGCTAGAAAAAAAGTGAATGTAATTGCTATTGTTATAAATGTTTGCTACAACCATTAGTGATTGAATAAATTGTTTCATACTTAATATTGTAGCTAAAGATACTCAAAGTCATTATCTAGCAATTGGATATTGGTGCACTTGTTGAATGCTTAATTCTTATGCACGATTGCTAATTTTCTAGGTTTTTTTCCCTATTGTTGTTACAAACATTCATTGTTTTACTGTTGTAAATTTGCAACAAAAAATGGTTTTAATGGCTATCTAGTGTCTAAAGGTGATTGATGACCTATACAACTTGATAATTGTCTATTATATGCTTTGGATTGTTTCTTATCTCGTACAGGTGAACCAATTACCTAGTTTTCCTCTTTATCTCTCCTAACATCTAAGTGACTAAGATAGGGGGATGTAGGCTTGGATAATATTGATACTTGATCCCTTAAGGTCACTAGGGAAGCTTCCCTTCTGTTGGATCTCCTTCCTTCACTAAAACAAGGGAAGTATCTAATTAAGTGACAGTGGTAGAGATTTCCAATTGTTTCTCAATATTGGTATCTTGTGGGGGATTTGCACAAGTAGAAATCCTGTGATAACAGGTATAGGGAAAATTTAAAGGATTCTTACTTATGTTAGTATATAGAAACCTTGGTGAATCTTCGTGATTCTTAAAATTCCAATTATAATTTTATTGGCAATATTTTTATAAAAATATTCAAATTTTTAAGGATTTATAAAATTGTGGCGATTTATAAAGAAAAATAATTGAATCCTGTATAATTTGAGTGAATTGTTTTTAGAAAAAATGGAAATTAGCGATTCTTTCTTTTGAAAAAAACATGGAATATTAGCCCATGGGAGAAATTTATCCTCGAAAAGTTTCCTTGATTCCGGGTACAAGATGTTTCTTACTCAAATCCATAATTCAGGGGGCTATATTTACCTTCTAAGAAATGTTTTGCAAATTTAAAGGTCATGCACAAGGTTATGGACCATAATACAATACCGAAATAAAAGAGATTTATCTATCAAAGAAATATTGGACAAATTTCAAGGGTAGGGAACGACATGAAAGGATACCCTTGCCTAATCCATGGTTTGGGGATGAAATCTAGGGATTTATATTCTAATAAATTATTTTTCGGCTCATATGCCACACATAGGGTCCTAGACCATTATATGCACCACAAAATGAATCTTTATCCACAATATTAATATGGACATCATTTCAGGGATTGTATATGAAAGGGATGGGTTCATTGACCATGATACATACCTTATAGGAGGAATATTTACTCTTCAATAGGAATATGGGCATAATCTCAAGGAATCAAACTAGTAGGGATATGTATAATAGACTAAGACATATTTTATGACACATAAGCATTGGATAGACCCTAATCCACGATTTTTAAGATTACAAGTCATGAATAGGCCTATATACTGTCATATAGTGTAAGATCCCCAACCAAATCTGATATAAAAATTAGATCTAACTGGTTGATAACTTTTGTCAAACACTTTCCGTGTTTTCTCAAAGGCCTTTGGCAAATCAACTCCTTTGATGTCCCAACTCTGAATGTGGATTACTTATGTGTTTAGAGGGTCAATGGGATGGGTTACAACCTCCTTATAACCCCCAATGTGTCTTTTGTTATGATTATTTTCTTTTTGTTATGTATATGACATTTTGTCTCATTGAGGCACTATGTCAAACAATGTGCATGCATGGGATGTAGCTTGCATTTCCATCCATGTTTTTGAGTTTAAATTGTATAAAAAAACATTAATTCAAGTGGAACATAGAATATAATAACATAAGATTAAATGACAACTAATACATAGAAAAATCACAAATACCTCCACACAATCCTTTCTTTTTTATTTATTATAAATGGTTCTCTAACAGTAGTAATTTCCAGATCTATTCTGAGTGATAAAAACTACTTTAGAGGGATTTGATGGCCCCAAAATGAAAGGAAACAATGAAAATAATCCTCCTCTATGATATCCTAATGATAGTTTCCCAATTGGGTTGTAATATCATGCCAAAAACCAAGTGTACCATGCCAAGAAGTGCACCCTCCTTGTTGCTTACACCCTGCTAAAATATGCACAATAAATCTGATGTAAAATCATCTTGAAACAATCACACATTTGATGGAGAATGTTTCTCCAAATCCCAGAAAGATTTTCTCCAACTAAAATCCCAAGATAAAGCGTCGATCTATAGATCTACAAACTCCAAGTCACCCTCCTTCAACCAATCACACCCAAGTATTGAAACAAAATCTTTGGAAGATGAAACCCCCAAAGAATACATTATAAGGTCACCCAAGTGATGGAAAATGCATGTAAACATGGATATCCTCAATATCCCACCTCAAGAATCTAAATCGAACCACTTTCTCCTAGATGGTGCATCCTTCCTGTTGAAAATGCCCAAGTATTGCATCCCACCTCTAATGAATTCCTGGACCTGAAAAATTATTGGCTAGAGTGAGATATCCCCACTGAAAGAAACCCAATAGTGAGAGTGGATCTCTCACCACTAAATATATCTCTAGCTCTAGGTTTTACCTCCAAACCCTAAGTTTCCCAAGCTCTTTGAGCTTTCCAATACTCGCACACAAAAATGAATAATATAAGAATGAGCCAAATGAGACCCTTCGTCTCCTTTTATAGATTTTCTAATATCCACATGACCCTTATCCACAATCACTTACCTTATCCACTTTTTATCTAACTAACTTAAGTCACTTTTCTAAAGTTTAAGTGTTTATTAATGCCAAAGTCACTTTACAACCTTTTTTCATAATCTCAACTAAGAATATAGCTTTAATAATCCCATGACATCAATTAACCTCCACAATCTCCCCTTTTTCTCTGACTATAGCCTATGGGAAAGTGTATAAGCTATTCCTTCAATCCTCTATAGAATCATTTGAAAAGGTATATTTGTTGACGGGCGAAACAATCCGTCCGTCAATTGAGAGAGTGGAATCGGTCCGGGGTTGTCTAAATAACCCAAGCCGTTTGGAATGAACCACCCTAACGAGTTTAACGGCTCCGTTGGCCGCTCTAAGGTCTTTTAAGAAAACCAAAGAGAAAACTAATCTAAACTAACTAAACTAACTAAAACAAATAAAACAAACTAAAACTAAATAAAAGAAACTAAACTAACTAAAAGAAACTAAACTAACTAAAACAAATAAAACAAACTAAAACTAAATAAAAGAAACTAAACTAACTAAAAGAAACTAAACTAACTAAAACTAATAAAACAAACTACTAAATAAACTAAAACTAAATATAACTATCATAACTACTATATACAATCTACTAATTACTAATATAGTAACTCAAATCAACTAATCACTAGTTGCAATATTACTTATTAAATTACAACTTATTCACAAATATACAATATGCACAACTGACAGATTTAAATAAAACCTGTAAAACTCATGTGTTTTCTGCCCTAAGACAGCAAGATATGTTTTTTTATTTTTTTATTTTATGAAAAAGAAATAAAACTACTGAAATTAAACGATCTAATATAATTACTGAAATTAAACAATCTAATATAAATCTAATTAAAAGTATTTCTAAATTAAACTACTTAATGAAAACAACAAGGAAAAGACTAACTGACCTGGAAGCGCTCCTAATTTGTCCCGTGTACGATGACTCTGAAGCTGGTCGGAGGAAGGAAACTCGCACCGTTTAATCCCAAAGCTTCTCATAAACGATTAGCTGTGTTTCTCTTTGAGTGTTTACAGGACAAACAAGACATAAAAAATCATAACAATCTTATGATTTATAAATCTCTGCAATAAGGGAAACTTGTTATGAAAAAACTTATATTTACTAATTCAATTTATGAAGAAGATAAACCGGTCATTCACAAACTGAACTAAACAATTGTTATGTCTTTTATACAATTGGAAGAAACCAGATATGGATTACAGTGATTAAAATTATATCATTTGCACATGATCTAGATAGCTAAAGTAGTCATAAATCATAAACAAATTGATATACACAACATGAGACAAAATGTTGATATAATGAGAAGCTAAAGCTGTGACAAAACACCAAATTCTGCTTCAGTCTGTATTAAAAATATATATCCTTCTTCTCCCACGAATGAGGATGTATATTATTACAAAAATGATAGGTATTTATAAGTCTCTCCACAGGGTAAAACATCCCTGTGGATAATATCAAAATGTTTTACACAATCTGGGAAATATCCCAAAATCAACTAAACTAGGAAATCAAAATGTAAGTAAAATCTTTGAAATATCTCCCAACTGCTCATCAAAGCCACTGCCATTTCCAATTGATCTGCAATAGACCAAAAATAACCAATTAGAAAGACATTTCATCAACAGAACAATAAAAAATTGATCCTACAGACTTAGCTACAGAATCATCTGATTTTGTAGCTAGTCTAAAATAGCATACAAGATCAGATAGCAATCAAATGAAATCTTTTCAAAAGAATCAAATCCAATTTAATTTTCTTTTAATAAATATCCAAAACGAATCACTATAATTCCAATGAGTTTATCATTCAAATTAACAAAATCAGAAAGGATTGCAATCAAAACAGGGTAAGAATGCTATGTTTTTAGTTGCCATAAAATCGGGTCAAATCATAACAGGATTGTTTTATATCAAATGAAATCAATGGTGAATCCTATCATATAAGATACGGTGTAACACAATCATAATCAAACACCATCAAAATTGATTTTTTACGGCTGTAACAATGCGCATAAGATTCATGTTGTTTCAATCAAATACCAATATGGAAAAACTGTTACGATTATTGCCAAATAAACTTCGCCATATATTTCAATCGTTGAGCGTTTACATAGTCAACAGGCAGGATCACATATTGATCGTAACCATCAACAGCAGTGATAACCATAAACTGGGCAACAATCAAATATAGAAACAAATCGTAATCCTGGGCATAATCACTTTCGTTCCCAAATCAAATTTAAACAATATATTTGTTGCAATATGAACCGAGCTGATAACACGGTCAAACAATGTGAATCGATTAGTTGGGTATAACAGTTATGACTCATATCTATTCGCAATTTGGTTATTCTTTAACAGAATGGTATTCGAATTGATCATGGAATATAATAGTTAACCATTATTGCCAACCATAGAATATAACCAATTTCGAATTGAAATACCAGAAACAGTCTGTGTTTAGAAAAGATATTGACAACTTCCATAAGCAACAGAGTATTTAGTTCAAACCAAATTAAAACAATCAAATCTATAACACGATCAATCGAATCAAAGCTACATCCAATCAAAACCAATCCGGGAAATGAAATTCGATTTAATCAAAACAAAAATATGCATATAGTGCATGCTTATGTGTCAAAGAAAAACCACGTTGTAAACAGAGCTAAGAGTTTATCATATAAACGGGTGATAATCATACCAGTGAGGCTGCTCGAGCTATGCCAATTTTGAATTGACGACCGTTGTAGCCGACTCCACATTCTTAAACAAAATCGAACCTGTTGTTCGTTGTTTCTTATCAGTGGATTGCAATTTAGCATTTTGACTGGTGAGTGTTGCAACTTAATCCTCCAGAGCATGAATTCTGGACTGCAACATTGGCACATCGAGGTAATACCTTTCTAACCATGAGCCACACTGATCATATGATGGAGCATCTGGTTGAGATAGAGCAGGAGGGGTTTTTGATGAGTCACCGGGGTTTTCACGAGGCATTTTAATGCCTGGATAATTAGGATCACTTTGCAAGCAAGGTGGTAGGTTTTTGAAAAAATCGTATGAGGGTTTGTTACATAGACCTTCCGAATAGGGATACTCACTTGCCAGGAAACGTTCCACCTCCGAGTCAGAATCTTCACTCACCATGATAGGGTCAGGGTTGACAGGAACTTTCGGTTTGTTTCTTGCCATGCGAGAGATTAATCGGGCATTCCTTTTTCCTTTGGAGTTTGCAGTAGGTTTGGCCTTAGGCTTTTTAGCCACGGGTTTAACATTTTCGACAGACTGGGGTAGGTCGATAGGAGAGTCGGGTAGGGGTTTAGGTAATAGAGCACTGTAAGGAACAGGGGGTACAGACTTCCTCTCGCTCACCACAGGTTTGTCAACCTGTGGTGGGCTTGAGTCCTCAAAATTATTGCGAATAAGAAACTCATTCCAACAGTCTCAGTGTAACCCCAAATGACAAACCACAAGCATTTTGATTAACCCAAAGTGAAAAAGGTTGCTATCGGCCTGGTTCCATTTATATATTTTAGACATTTTGAATAGACTCCTATGCAAGTAATAAGGCATATTAAGCTCATAGCCCATGAAAACCATAAGTAGCCAAAGGTGGTACAAGAAAACGAAACCATACCATCCCTCGCAGGTGATGAACTGCTTGGTTATCATCAGCAAGTCGCGCCAACGTTGCTTGAGCATATTTGCGAGCAAACCTTTGTCACAGGAGTTCACCCTTCGAGACTGGAAGAGCAATGTCCATGGGACATCTTCCACTTTGCAATTTTTTGACCATTTCTGTCCAGTAGCAGGCAGACCAGTTGCTAAACTGAGAAATTTCTCGTCAATTTCTAATTGCACATCCCCAACCTTGGCTCGGCAACCATCAAAGGTTAACGCGAATTGTCAAGCCACACCAGGGTTAAAACCATCAAACTTTCGTATGAATGGGAGCCATCCAACCTCTTCAAGGTCACTGTAAGCACCGTCAAACATCAACATTGCCTGACAACCATTGGGTTCAGCCCTCACGACTGGGGCCATGGTGTGGGCGCATGGTAGGGTTCGGCTTGAACACAACAATACACAGGAGAAAAAATTGTTTGGGCTAATAGCTGCGAACAATGAAAGGGGAGGCAAATTAATGAATGCGCGTGCGAGGGTGGTGGGATTATCACCGCCATGCAGCATAGTAATGGAAAGGTACAGCGTTGTTCAATCAATCATAATATCGTTTAAACCATATTAATCGTCCAACCCAAAAATTAAGCGGTGGATGGTATACCAATATGCCAATGCATTGTTCAATACGAAATCAAACCCACAGTTTAATATGAGCCATCAAAAAATTCAAACCAATTGTCATTCAACGTTAAATTAAAACCCAAATGTTTAACCAATCGTGCCATTGTATAACTTCAAACTATTTCCATTCAATATGAAATCAAACTCATATGTTATCCATGCGCTTGTTGCATAATGTGTAATCAAAGTTTATAAAACATTGTGACAAGAGGTGAAATCGATAAGCCAAGAGCTTATAATAACAAGGATCACATCATATGAAAACCAAAATAACCATGACCCCTATATAATCAAGTATATCCCATAATTTTTCATGCTCAATGCCCTATCAATCAAATAGAAGTCAAGTCACGCAATCAAAGTAAGAATAGGCAAATGGACATAGCATCAAAAAACCATTCCAGCCACTTAATAATAAACCAAAGGTAAGTGACTTTCATAATATCAATAAAAAATCATGACAGTTCAAATAACGATAGAGAAGTTTTCACGCTTTCAGTCGTGAAAACCAAATGGGCACCCATTTGCAAATTGTCGCAAAGAATGGAAACATCGTTTATTTACAAAATGCGAAGATAATTTTAAGTTCAGAAGATAAAGGTGTAGGCAGCTTATAGGGCATTTGAAAAAATTGAATTGTCTGCCAACAATATTACAGTCCTCCCTTCCAAAAATTGCTTGTCCTCAAGCAAATGTTGTCCAAGACTCTACCCAATGTGACCCTCATGCCCTACATATATCTCCATTGGCATGTGTCCTACAATGAATCTGTACCATGTGTCTTTGATCAATGTTATCACTCCCTCTGTAGTAACCTCTACCAGTATTCTCCCTACCATAAATGTGTGCACCAAATCCATGGTTGAGTGTCCCTCTCGATGAACTCTACTATGTGGCCATTGTCTCTTTCTGAATTCTCCCTTAGATGATTGTCGCTCCATCAATGGATGTGAATCTTGGTCTTATGTGCATTGTATACCATCATGCCTAAACACCATCTCCATCTTTCATGCTTAAGAAACCTTAGGAGAATTGTTGGTCATGCCCATTAGAAGGACCCTTTTTCCTCCTATAGCCCTAAACTCCATCTTCTTTTTCTGGTAGTTATGAGAGATCATACCTAGTGTATGAGCCATTATATTCCCAAAATCATCTATGTATCCTCCAATTCTATCACATAAAAATCATCAATCACCTTGTAGTTTCCCATGGATAAATCTAGGTAGCTAACGCTTTACGTGCAAGCCTAACTGTGTCTAGCAGTCACCCTCACTTGGAAGCCTCCAATATCAACTATAGGGAAGTCCATCCTCCAAACCAAACTTGAGTCAATATAATTGTGGATGAAACCACCATCAATCAAAACCACCACTTTTTGTCCCTGTACTCCTTCCCTAATATTGAATATATGAGAGTTAAGAATGCGATGTAGGGGGTGATAATCATGCCCTTAGCCTCTCCCTGAGGCCACTCCTCATCATTGGTGTACACTATGTCTTGTGTATGTCATGTGCCTCCCTCTACATCACTTTCTGAGTGTACGTGATCGTCCTTCATGCACCTATGAACTGACCGCCAAGACTACCTGCAACTATAAAAAAAAACCTTCAGTCTCAACTCTCTCCAAATATTTATGTCCATCCAGTCTCTCCCTGATCTATTTTTCTGTAAGAGTCTGAGACTCTCCTATCTACGCTCTATCGGTGTGTGGAAAATTTGTCCATGCTCTAATGATGTGTGTAATATCTATCTATACCCTTATCGATGTGTAATACATCATCCATGTAGCATGCCCTCCTCTAAGATCTATCTGGGCTCCTATCTAATTCTCCAAAAGTAGAAGTCTCTAGTCTCCTATCCTCATGGCCTAAGTCATAGTTCCTTTGTTCTCGACTATGCCTCTTGGGTATAATTCTTCACTTGATGCAGAAATAATCTACCGTCAATACAGAACTACAAAAATATTAACTCAAAGCCTCATACTCCCTCAGGTACACCTCAAAGATACTCTCGGGTTTTGACTAGCCCGACTGTGGTGTATCTAATAAGTTAAACATGTTAGCCCTAGGAATTATCCTGGTAGTAGTGGTTGTCTGTGTTTGTGTTAAATCACAACAACTGTCACCCACTACCTGGTTTCCATCTCCTATGTGTGAGGTATTCACTCCCTTAGCTCTCACGAGTCCACCCATCACAACAAGCATCTCCTCATGTTGATGGTCAACCATACTCTCTCCACCATCAATCCTATGATTGATTCTATGAGAGTTCTCCTCAATTTCCATACTCAACTTTGAAGGAGTATAGCACTCTCCACTGGAAGATCCATGCTCCCTCAAGTCGACCTTTGTAATATACTCCAAAGCATCCCATGTTGTGTCATCACACCTCTCTACATCCTCCTTCTCACTACTACAATATATTTTATGCCACTACCAACCACTGAAGATCATGTAATCCCTGAAGCCATATTTTTCCCAGGCTATAATGTTGTATCACCCAATACACGAGTGTCTATTGGTCCTGGACCTTGAATGGATGTGTCCTCATTGTTGGAATAATCTAATCCTAGATCCCACATGGATGTATCCTCATATGAATTTTGCCTAGATCTGGAATCCACATGTGTATGCTCATCTGTCTCAAATCTCTCTAAGGATGGTGGCTCGTGTAACAATTGAACACTCTTACCCATCCATGGTTCGTGACTCCTACCAATTGTCTTTGATCCTGAGTACTGTTGACAGCCAATTCACATTTTTATACTGTCCTTATAAGCTACCTACACCAGTGTTTTGCAAACCTTGATTTTTGTCGCAATCCTTGAATAAAACGATGCTATTATTTTGTGCGTTCGCACACTTAACTTGGTTCTCGTTTTCACGACTGCAAGCGTGAAAATTTGGTTTTTGAAGTCACATTATAATCGCCACTAGATTGCTATGATCACTCTTTATGGTTGTTGCGCTTCTAATTTATTCATGATTATACAATTGGCAAGACCCCTTGGTCTGTACTCATTTGGCATTCTTTGATTGATTATATAATTTCGTTTTATAAGTGATTGAGTTTGTGATGCATTGGTGATTGGATTTATATGTTCTTTGATCGATTCACTTGGCACATTGGTTTCATAAAAACACATTTGTGTTGTGGCAATACCCTTGGTATAAATCGTTTCATACAACACATAGTTTACATAATCAAACCCTTGGTGTGATTTCAATCTATTGTGTTGGTTTCGAAACTATGACTATTGCTCGCGCGAGTGTTTTATCCACTTACCATAGGTTTCGTTGGTTGATTGAATGGCATAGTTTTTAACACATATGCATAGTCATTTGAATAGTTATACGCGCCGGCAGTTGTACTGTGGGTAATGACTGTTATGCATGGGCCGAAATAGCTCCACCACCTTCGCACGTTCTGTCATAAATGTTTCCCCCTATCCTGGGTCACCCCTGGTGTTTTCGGGTAAGCCTGTGAGCATTCTGCCCCTGCGTATACTATGTTCAAACCCTAGCCCCTGCACCCTACTCATCGTGTGCTCCTGTCTATGGCACCGATGGTCCGCATAGAGCTGAATGGTAACCAAGCTCTGTTGTTATTTGATAAAACCCGTAAGGATTTAGAGAACAATGGTTGGCTGGTGTTTATATAGAGGTTCGAGGGTTTCAATATTTTTGTTGCACATCAATTCGCCCTTACCTTTGACAGGTGCAGGGCTAAATTAGGTGACATACAGCTTGAGATGAATGAAGAATTCATAAGCTCTGCTACAGGATTGTCGGCCACAGGGGAAAGATGGTTCAAAAACTCCAAAGTCGATGAAGTGTCGTGGCCTTTGCTATTCATATCACGAAAGGTTACATCCTATGACAAAGGTATGCCTATTTCCACCCTTAAACCCAGGTGGCATGATCTTTTGATAATGGTTAAACAATTTGTGACCTGTGAAGGTCGGTATGGATTGGTTTTTCTTTATCACCTCCGGTTTTTGATGAATTTCATGGGTTATCCTTTGAACATGCTGCATTACTTCTTACGTAGTCTTTACAAGATGGCTAAGAGGTTCAAACGCGAGAAGGTTGACAGCAACTTGTTTCACCATGGCTTGATTAGACTCATCATCGTCCACCATTTAAACCTTCATGGCGATAATTGGCAAGCCTTTCTATCTCGAAATGGCTTTGTTGATTCAGAGTCTGTCCAAATCGACAAGTTTGTGGTTAGTGAGACTATGGTCGGGCCACCCGTGCCATTTCATATCCTTCTACCCCCTACCAAACCCTCGGTTTACCCTGACATCAACCTACCCGATACCCTAACCAACCCGTGCACAAAAGACAAGACTGAGGCTGTTAAGAAGCCTGTGAGTAAGAGAGTCAAGAGTAATACTATTGTCGACAGCAAGGGTAAGAAAAATGGTCTATTGATATCGAGGCTTTCCCAGAATAAACCTAAGCCAAACGTCGATCAAAAGCCCATAGTGTTGAGCGAGGACTCGGACTCCGATATCGAGCGCTTCCTAGCTGGAGAATACCCTTATTCCCATGGTCTATGCTCTGAGCAACCCTATGACTATGTATCTAATTTACCCCCATGCCTAAAGAACAATCCTAACTACCCAAGAATCAGGCTACATAATGAAACCCTTGGTGACTTACACAAACCCTCACCTGTGTTATCGAAGCCCGAGCAATCATCATGCATCCAATGCAATGTGTGGATAGAGCGTTATTTCACTGACGTCCCCTTTCTGCAATCCAAGATCAAATCGTTAGAAGACCAAGTCACAATGCTATCAAAAGAAAGGGACATGCTTCAAGCTAATGACAAGAAGCAAAAAACCACTGGTTCGATTGTTTTCAGGAATGTCGAAGCTGCAACAGCCTTCGTCTATTCCAAATTATCATGGCCAAGTTGTTTTTTGATTGTCCAGGCATGAATTTCAATTTTAATTTCGTTTTATGAGTGGCTTGAATTAATATAATGAATTGGTTTTTGGGTTTCGATTAGTTCTGTTCATTATTCGAAATGATTCTTTCATAGTTTGATTATCAAAAACGATTATGTTGTGGATCCTGTACAGTAGGTTCATTCTGCTAAAATCAAATGTAGTTATGATTTGGTTATGTGATTTTGTCGTGCCCAGTTTAGTATAAGTGATTCATTGGTTTTTGATTCAGTTTGGTTTGTTTTTGAATCAATTATGTTTGATAGGTGATTTGGTTTGATTTCGATTGGTTTCGTTTGTTCCTAATAAACTCAAAACAACATTGTTGACTTCGATTAGCCAGGAACGACCCTGTTTTGTATTGAATTAATATTCTCGTTTGGATTTTGGATTACATTCGACCTGTGCAAAAGATATAATTTTCTAAAATCAGGGAGTTGTGTTGATTTATAACGATGGTGTCAAATCCAAACTGTTTCGATTCGTTCTTGTTTTGATTTGATTGTTGCGTGTCTTGAGTTAGCACGATTGCTTGTATGAGTTGGATTGGTATCGAAAATAGATTTGATGCTGCTCTGTTGGTTTTGATTTTCAAAAATGATTTTTGTTAAGCTCAGATCGACATATTTTGTCTCTGTTGAATTCGTATGAAAAACTCGGCTAATAGTTCGTTTTGAAATTGATTCAAGTGATGATTTTGTTGACTGTCAATCGATTTTGTCTTCCCCCAATTGGCAATAACAAACATTTGACAAATCCCACATATCATGTTATCAACCGATTAATTCAATTACGATTTCATTTGTATCAATTTACATACAAGTTTTGATTTGATTTGCAAATAACATGAGCCGTTTGTATATGTTTAATATAGTTCTATTAATTTGAAAAAATGATCCTGTTGATTTCGTTTGGATTCGAAAATGATTTTGTTGATGGCTGAAGCAACATAAACTGTTGGTGTTGATTTCAATTGGTTCATGAAAACGATTTCATTGTTGTTGAGTTATCCAATACGATTTTGTTTACCCGAAACTATGATAACAAATTGAACAGAGTACATCTATCTCTGTAATCATTCGATTGATCATAATCTTGTCTGCTCTCGAATTAGTATAACAATTTTTTATTTGAATGATTCGTTTGTTTTTTAATAGCAATTAGATATTGTTTAATAGTTTGAATCTAATTCTTTGAGTTTTGAATTGGTTTTAAAACGATTATGTGTTTGATTTAGACCAGCTACAGAATCGCAAGATTCTGTAGCTAGTCTTTAAAATTAGATTTTTATCAATTTTATCAATAAGATATCCTCTAATCTTGTCTATTTTTGTCCTCTTTCAGGTACATACGAATTGCAATGATCAATTTGGGCATGCTGTGGCAGTTTAGGGGATATTTGTGTGATGAAGTTTTTATTTTAAGTTGTTAGTTTGAGTAAGAAATAGAGACTTGGGATATCATCCAAGATTTTTTGTAAACTGTTTTGATAATTCCCACAGGGATGTTTTACCCTGTGGGAAGTCTTTAAATACTTGTTATTTTTTGTAAAACTGATCATCACTGTGGGAGAACCATATTATGGATTTATGATTCAGATTGGAATGAAAGTTGATGTTTTGTAACAGCTTTTGCTTTCAATATATCAAAATTTTGTTTCAAGTTTTATTCGTATCAGTTTGCAATTGATTATAGACTACTTTAGCTATCGTGATTGATTGCAGGTTGATGTGACTTGGTTTATTTGTTATCCATATCTGATCCCTCCTATTTTAAAAATATAGTAATTAATTTGTTTCAGTTAATGAATTACAGATTTCTCTTCTTCGTTGATTGAATCATTTTGTACAAATCCTTACACGCAGATTTATCTAAATGTTATGATTTGTAAATCATAAGATTGTTGTTAATTTTTATGTCTTGTTTTTCATGTAATTATATTTGAAGAGCACAGCAGCTTTCCATTTACAAGAAGCTTGTGGAGAATCTGGTGCGGGTTTCCTCCCACCAAACAGTTGAATCGACCATCATACACAGGACAAATCTGAAGCGTTACTTCAGGTCAGTTTCTTATTTGTTAATTGATAGTTAGAATTGTGAGTATAATTTAATTAGTTTAGATAGATATATGTATAGTTTAGATTTATAGTTAGAGTTAGTATTTTAGTTGTTTAGTTTAGACAGTTTTTGTTTAATTCCTTTTTCATAAAACTATAAAAATCAAAAAACAATGGTTTCACTGTCTTAGGACAGATTATAAATGACTTTTGCAGGTTTTAATTTAAATCTGTGATTTGTAAATATTGTATATCTGTAATTGGATCTGATTCTGTTGGTAATTAAACATTTGATTTTATGGAATTATAGTTGTATAATTTAGGTATTAGATTGTATATATGTATTTTAGATTTTTTTATTTTTTTTTAGTTTGCTTTAATTATTGTTTTTTATTTATATTAGTTCCTTAGTATAGTTTTCTTTTGTTTTCCTAGGACCTAGATCGGCTAATGGATCCGCTAAACCCATCAGGGTGGGTTATCCCAAACGGCTTGGGTTATTTAGACAACCCCGGACCGGATCCACTCTTCCAGTTGGCGAGCGTTCATTTTCTCCCATCAACAAGTACCCCTCACTCTCCTCCATCATCTGATGCTCCTCCATCAAAACATCCATGTCACTAATATCCTATAGCAACATAGATGAAGCATATGAATGACTATCCCCTGATATGGATGTAGTGGATACCCAACTAGAATCCTCAAGGAGCTACTCTACTTTGGACTTTGATTCACGAAGGGATATCTATGTTCTCTTCAAGAATTATTATATGCTCACCAACTCATGAATAATTTTTTCCATCTCATTCTCTTTCTCCTCCAATGCCCTATGGTACATCTCACCAATTACCAGAAGGTAATCTCTATCCATAAGATGTTGGTAGTTAGAGTTCATCACCGTCACTCCCTCTTTGAAAGTCTGAAAGTCCGCAGTGGAGAAATCTCCTCCAAAAATATCATGTGCCATCATGACTCTCCAACAATACTCTACCACCAATGCATGTGTATCATCAAGGTGCCCAATGGTTGCCATGATCATGTCCTCTATGACCTTCAACTATCCTATCAAATATTGTGGCTCATACGAATCAATACCACTATCATGCTAAAGTGCTAACTCATAACTCCTTGTAAAGTAATGTTGATGCTTGAATCCGTCGGGACCGAAATGACAACCTCATGAGAACATTAGTACCCCTTCTTTTTTAAAAATGTGGTTCTCCTCTTTAGCTAAAATATATATCTTTGAATATCTTGGATTAGGAAGAGTGATGGGCAACAAACCCCAAATCTTTATTGCTTGGATTTATATGAAAATGGTTCTTCAATAACCCAGTATGATATTTATGTGCAACAAAAGTATTTTTACAATAAGAAAAGATTGAAGAAGGGATTCAACATCAAAATTAAATTGTGATCAACATCACACACAATCTTATTAATAGTATATAAACACATCCATATATTCTTTATGAGAAATAAGAGAGAATGATTTGATCGTCTCAAAGAATTTTAATAGAGTACTGCAATTAGTAATAAAAGATAAATTGTTAGGTCAACCTCAAATATCTCATACTTAAAACTCAAAGTTACAAGATATAGTTAAGATCAACCCCGAAGCAATTCTTTGTGGATTTTATTGATGAGAAATGTTCATTACCAAACATTTGGCATCCATGTATGTGGCTTCAAATACTCCATGCTCATGAAAGAAAATTATATAGAAGAATACTAGAAAAACACTCAACAACTCAACCTTGTGCCCAACTCTGAGATTCAAGCATAAAGCTATGAGAAGTGGTGTAGAAGAATAGAAAGAATAGAGAAGATGGAGATTTCTTTATTTTGATCAGAAGATTGATTGTGTATCCATGGATGTACCTTCTTATTCCCCTGATATTCTTCCCTACCCCTCTCACAATACTGATTATTGGAACCTCTGATGAAGCCTTTCTTCTCTTTTTAAGAAGAGATTTTCTGACTACTTGAGTAGTTAGGGTTTCCTTCCTCTCTTGAAATTCTTGTACAAATTTATTCTTCAAAAATTCCATTTAATTAGTGCCTCATTAATTCCTCATTAATTAAATTATATCATCAATATATACATATCTAAAATTGGTCCCTTTCCCTTTTTAATAATATTTTTTTAAATAAACTTTTATTTTCACAATTTAATTAATTTCCCATTTAAAATAGGAGGACTGTGTTTTAATTTTATGGGAATGATAATAAAAAATTTAGCCATGTAAATCACTTATAATGTGATATTCATCTTCTTATATTTCCAACCATATAAATTTTGCGCAAATTCGTCGCCCGAATCTCAAGATATGAGCTTGTAAAGTTGAGTTGTCACGCAAGCCCATTAAAAATTTATCTGACTGATATTTTAATTTCTGATAAAAGTGTATCTACTTTAATCACTTTAAACTTATACCACCATATTATACGTCAAAATACCTTTACAATGGTATACATTTTGTGCAATTCCGACAACCGGAGCTCAATTTATGGCCTCCTCAAGATCAACACTCAGCCATCGTCGATCAAAATTGATGGGAAAATGTGGGCCCTTGGATGAATTTAGTGCTTCCTTTCATAAAATTAGAATTTTTGGTTTATAATTATATCCCACATGTATTGGGATATTATATTCTTCATTATATATAATACTAAGTGTTTGATACACGTAGCAAGAAACACAAGAAGAGAAATAATTATGGAGCTTGGAGGATTCAACCCTTAGAAAATTGTCGAATAAAATAATATTTTTTTAGAATACCATCATCGTCCACCTCATGCCATGTCATCAATGAGTCATGCCTACATTTAATCATAGGTATGGTACACATAATCACCACGCGTCATCACATGGTTTGATGCCATGTGTCACTGCCATGTGTAACCACTTAACATTTTCCACGTGATTGGTTGCCACATGTCATGACCTCATTCATTTCCATGTGTCATATTCTCATTCACTAGTTTTCATGCCTTGGAATATCTTTGATAAATTGGCTAAGTATGGGAGATGGGACAAGAGGGGATGAGGGAGAGGTGGGTTGGAGGGTTTGTGGGTTCGTTGGGGTAAGGGAAGGGAGGTGAGTGAAGTTAACCATGAAATTTCTGTGAACCCATGAACCCATGGTTGGATGAGTGATCCAAAGAAACTAAGTATAGAAGGGCGGTCAATCAGACTCACGAGCATTAGAAGAATGGGACATTTGGGAAATCGAGATCTGCAATGAGAATAGAATTTAAGTGATTGCTGAAGTGTAGAATGTGGAAGTTGAAGTGCAATGTGAAGGCTGCGAAAAAGGGAAGGAAAATGTTTGAACCCATGTACCCGTGAATTTGAAGAAAAATCTAAGTGTTGAGTAGTGTGGAAGAGGGGTGAAGAGCGGAGAGATTAACACTTAGAAATTTTTCTAAGTGTGGGTTCAAAATAAAATATGATCCAAGATAATCCCAAGTTCTGAGAAATGAAAGGTTCCATTATGGTTCTAAAAGATGGACATGGTTCCAAGACGTGGTATGGTTCTATGAAAATGATCATGGTTCCATGAATTCTTATTTCCAAGAAAATTCGCTTTTCCACGTGGAAGAAGCGTTATTTTCCACTTTAAAACTTAAAACCTAGATATCTTGAGCATACGAACTTGGATTTCCAATCCAAATATTGCGTGGCGAAGCTGATATTGAGGGTTGCAGAGTGAACTTATAAAAGTTCTAAAAATGTGTTCTTTTGATATCAAGGATTTTATAAATCCAAGAGAGGGAAAATATACATGACCAATTTTTGGTCAACAACTGGGTCCAATTGTAGGATAGTGACCCCTTATGGGTTATTGAGAACACCAGAATCTCAAGACCAGTTGCCTTCTCCATTGAGCTATGGAGTCATATTCAAAATGAACTCTAATAATTCTTCTTCTTTCATGGAGTTATCTTCAAAGTTTAATACAAAGACTACCTTATTATGAAAAACTGAACCGAAGAAACAAAATATATACATACATGATCTACCTACCCTAACTTACTTGAAAGAAAGGGGCACCTTAACTGCAGGAAGATTTCCAATGGATCCATTCAAGCATTGATCTGATTTGTGGAATGAACTCCAAAATTCTGAGATATGTTGGGACTTGTACCAATGAGTCACGGGCACTCTCAATATGTACTGGAGAAAAATTATACCAAGTATGGTGAAAATTTGATTGCATTGTTTGACCAACAATTCCCTGGAACCATAATTCAATAAAATCAGTTCTTGGTTGAGGTGTTTTTGACATAAGAATGCATTCATGCTTTTCTTTATTTACAACCACTTCCAAGGTTCTTGATTCATCAAAAATCTCTTGGAAAGATTCTTCTTTCTTGTAAAGGCGATCTTGTTCATCATTCTTCTCAAGATTCATTTCTTCCATCAATTCTTCTTGTTGCAAGTTCTCTTATGATGTTTCATCATCTATTACAAGGATGAAATCTTCTTCTGTATTTGGTGGAGGCTCCTCAATTTCATTTTCAAATTTGATGCTCGAAATGTCTTCATATGGAGTATATAGGAGATTAAAATTTTCTTATTGTAATTTGGAATTTTCTATTGGCATGTTTACAGGTAGAGTGTGCTTGTCATTGATGGAAAGAACAACAACGAAAATGGTATGTTCACTGAAAAGAACAATAGCAAGGATGGCACATTGGAAGCAATGATGAAAAACAGGAAAGAAACAATGATGACAAACATGAAATCAATGACGATAACATTGAGAATTGTTGTCTACAAGGTCAGGAGGAATAGTGCAGAGTTGTACGCTGAGCACAAGTGTGCGCCAGGGCTGAGGTTAAATTCATTGCCAAATCTCAGGAGATATAACATTCTTAGAAACGTAGACGAGACCCAAACTCATCAAGGACTCGCATAAGGATCAAAGGTCGAGGCCATTGACACTTAGAGATTATTCCAAGTCAGGAGGAAGCATAAGCTCAAGAGGAGGAGAGACAGTGATTGTCAGATTGAGCACTGTGAAGAATCTAGACCATTGGATCAAAATCTAGATAGGAGGAATGAGCACACAGAGAAGAGGAGAACAAATCTCATACATTATATCTAGTCTGTGGACCAACAGTCGTTGGATCCAGGGATAAATGCAAGAAGGTTAAGCCTTTGGATGAGCGTAGGAGAGTAGACTTGTCAAAGTCCTGAAGTAAGCAGGGACCATTCATCTTCAAGACTGATAGGTGGCACATGATCCACAACTCTGGAGAAAATCACTTCAAGAGTTTTAGTTTGAGATTTGAAATCCCGGAAGTCTAGAGAGCCAGAGAGCTAGAGTAAATTTCAACCCTCTGATTCAAGGGTACACATGTTGTTAGATCATGGACTCCGATTTAAATTCTCTAGGAGAAATCAAGTGAATGAGGATCGTTGATTTGAGGAGGACACATGGCAGGAAACTGTGGACTCTGTCTAAAATCATTTTGGGAGAGCGTGAAGGTTGAGAATTGAAATCGTCGAAGCTTGGAGTAGCAAAGAAGATCTCGACTATTGATCAAGAAAGGGGACACAGGACCATTGATCTGGTTGAAAGGTTGGATCCCCAAAGTAAACGCAAAGCCATCGATTAAGGAGTACAGGTGTCTGCATATCATCAACTCTGAAATATTGACGTATGGAAGAAATGAGAGTTTGAGAATTGAAATTCCCGAAGGCCGGACTCGTAGAGGAGATCCTAATCGTAGATTCAAGGAGACAGGTGTCAATATATAATCCACTCCAGAATATTGGCGTATGGAGGAAAGATGGGTTTGATATTTGAAACTCCCAGAGCCCGGATCTCGAAGTAAATCAAAACTGTCTATTTAAGAAGGTTAGATATGATCCACCAGTTCAGGAGCACCATCAAGATCATGAGATCAACGGTTCCATTGCATTGTAGGGATTGAAGGTGTGAAAAATTTAAAAATTTGAAGGTGGGCCGCAATCGAAACCACGGTTTTGGAGAAAGCACACATGGAGCTTTGTAGTGAATTGTGGGGAGAAAAGTGGGTTCCCCTCAAACCACCTTTGGTCGTGCCCACAATCGCATGGCCACATGAGAGCATCGCCCAAGGTCACATCAATGGAAAATAAGGGAAGGAGATAGCAACGCTAGGCTCCAGTTTGGAGTTTCCCGAGTTGGGAAAATTGAGGTGACTCGCAGCAGAACTTTCGAAGTGAGAATTCATGAGGTGCCTTTTGGATAGGCATAAGGTCACCGCTGGTGGTCACATGAAAGGAAGGGGCTTAGGAAGAAAATATAGTGCCCACTGTGAATTTTTCTCAGGAAGGGAAAAGGTGCCAAAGGGATGAGCACGTGGAGGTTCTCTCTGTAATTGCCAGAACATAGTGATTGTATCTACCATAGAATTCGAGGAGCTGCAGGGTGATCGCCAAAGGAGTTGAAGAGTCTTGAAGTAACTGCCAGTGGAATGAAGACTCATCATAGAGACAATTGACAGGTGGAAAAGCGTCGAGTACTGTAACTGCCAGAGAAGCCAAAGAATCTCGGGATAATGACCACTGATGAAGAACAGACTCAACATAATCACAAGAGAGGATGAAGAGT
>ML788232.1:311817-324327 GCA_009831015.1 Picea engelmannii | reverse complement strand
TGCAGAACAGAGAAGAGATGGTTGCTTCTTTTCATAGTTATTCATGCGGGTAGAAGCATGATGGGAGTAGCATCTTAAGCACACAGAAGAGGTGTAGCACATAGAATGGAAATATTGCACAAAGCATAAAGTGCAGAAGAAAGACATAGAACATAAATGAATATTTGAGAGAGGAAGAGAAATCTGAGGTGCACATGCAGAGAGAGAGAGCATAAGAATAGAAAGATCAAGAAGATGTGAGCAGGAATACACTGATGCGAGCAGAGAAGAGAAGTGTAGCAGAACAATGATGAGACTGGTAAGCCATTGATAAACATTGTATCACTGTAATAAATTTCAGTAACAAATATTTATATCTCAGGGTGGTAGGGAGGTGCTAGGGAGGACTGTTGTCCTCAGAGTTTCAAGTGGGTGCTTGAACATAGGGATTTGTATCTTTCATCTGGTTGCAGCCAGAAAACCAGGGCGGTAGGGTGGTGCAAGGGAGAACTATTATTCTCTATTATACAGGTTGGTGCATGTGTGACTGGAAGTTGGTGCTGGAACACTCAGGGAGTTGGTGTTTCCTTCTAGTGGGTGCTAGAGAATCCAAAGAATTGGTGCTCTCAACAAGTTGTTTCTTATGAAACAAAGGTGGTAACCTCAAAAGGATTTGGTTCTCATAAGAATGATAATGTACAGAAAATAAAGACTACTTATCATATCAAGAAGAAGAGGTTTTCTCCCTTTATGGGTTTCCTCAGGAAATATTTGTCTTTGTATATTTCATGTGTGTTATTGATGTTGAATATTCTATTGCTTACTTCCCTACATTATTATGATCATCATTAAGTGTTTTGTAAAGAGTTTAAAATGAGCATAATTTTTTAATCACAATAACAACTGATTCACCCCTCCCCTCTTAGTTGTCCAAAAATTGGTATTAGATCGAGGTTCCTTTTATTTAAGGTTAAATCCTAGAGATTAAACATGACTAGCCATGAAGGAAATTCAACCAATAAGTCCCCCCATGTTCAATAAAACAAAATTTACCTTCTGGAAAGTTAGGATGAGAACCTACATAGTGGATTTAGGTGCAGATGTATGGGATGTAGTAGAGATTAGTTATGTAAATCCGGTTGTACTAGCTTCTAAGGATGACAAGCTAGAATTCATCTTCAACACTAAGGCTATGAATGCTATTCTGAGTGGTCTTGCAGAAGTAGAATTTGTAAAAGTTATGCACTTAGAATCTGCCAAAGAAATGTGGGACAAACTCATTAGCAGTTATGAAGGTAATGAGAAGGTAAAGGCCGCCAAACTTCAAACCTACAGAGTACAATTTGAATAGCTAAAGATGAAAGAGGATGAAATTGTTGGGAAGTAATTTTTGAGAGTTAAAGAACTAGTAAATGTAATGAAAGCACTTGGTGAAAAAATTGAGGAAGACTCTTTAGTTCATAAAATTTTGAGATCTCTGCCAGATAGGTTCAACCCAAAGGTCTATTCTATAGAATAACTTAATGATCTAAAAGATTTGGCTTTTGATAAACTTCTAGGAACGTTGACTTCATATGAAATGATTATAGTTAAAGATAAACCCACCTCTAGAGAAGCATCATTTAAAGAAGATAAGAATGAGGATTATGAGCTTGATAAAATTGAAGAAACATTTGTGAGAAGACTAAAGAAAGGATCAGGCAGGTGCCAAGGAAATTTTCCCTTCAAATGTTTTAACTATAGAAAGATAGGTCACTTTGCATCTAAGTGCCCACACAATAAGAAGGACCAAATCTTTGAAGTTGAAGAGAAGTACAAATCTAAGATATTTGGTAAACGGAAACGTTTATGTGTAAACAATGATGACTCTTCAGGAGACACATCTAGTGACTCTTCTTGTGAAGATAGGTTAATGAATTTATGCTAATGGAAAAAGAGGATTATGATAATAAAAGAATAGGAAGTGATGTTAATGATGAAGAGGTTGTGGTTGACTTGGAAGGAGAAATGATCAGTTCCCTAGAAGAAATTGCTAGACTCAGATCTAAGAAGAAAAAGAAAAAACAATTGTTGATACAGTTCAAGAAAGACAGTAAAAAACCTGATGAAGACTTTGCCCTGCTAAAAGTGGAATTAGAAGAGGCAAAGAAAATAGAGGACATTCTAAAACAAAAATTATCAGAGAAGAAGGCAAGATGTGAAGCCTTGGAAGAAGAGGTAGTAAAAACCAGAAAAGAGTTGGAGAATTTTAAAGCATTATATCTCCAAAATCTTCCAAGCATTAAAGCCTCAACATAACTAAATGACATTCCAAGAAAACAGATATCTCCTTTGTTGAAGACTAGTTTAGGTTGTGTAAGTGGTTCAAGAAGCAAACAACCTAAAATAAAAGAGCCAATAAAGATAATCAAGTTCCAAGTCAAAAAATCAAACCATGTGAGTACCATGCCACCAAAATCTAATCAAGACAAGATGATCCCTGATAAAAAACAAAGATATCAGAAGATGGAGCAACAAATTCCAAGAAGAAGGTCATCCTTCAGGTACCAAAATTTCTTCCATGGTTATTGTTTTTTCTTTTCTAATTTTGGTCATAACATTGCAAATTGTCAAATTAAGCTTAGAGACATGCAACTGAGGAGTTCAAGAAATAAACAATATCTGCAACATAGAACTAAGCAGCCAATGGGTAGACAACGTAGCACCAATCACCTTGATCTATTGAACAATGAGTTCGAATGTTACAACTGTCATAACTTCGGGCACAAAGCTACAAACTGCCATCTGAAGAATTACAAGTCAGATCCAAGGATAAATCCCTTAGCTAGAAATGCCAGCACATGGAAAAAGAAAGATAGTGAAAAATGTGATCGAGTACTTTCAGCGCAAAAATAAAAATACCCCTGGTATATCGACAATGGATGTTCCAATCACATGACTGGAGACAAGGATAAGTTTATGTCTATAAGTAAAAGAAAAATAGGAAATGTAACCTTTGGAAATGATGAACCAGGTAAAATCAAGGGCAAAGGGATGGTGAGTTTGAGTAAAGGTAAAGAAAAAGCCCAGGATGTTCTGCTTGTAGATGGGCTGAAACAAAATTTTCTCAGTGTAAGTCAAATGTGTGACAGAGGATGTGAAGTAGTGTTCACTTCCAAATATTGTAAGATAAAGTCTATAAACTCAGGACAAGTGGTGGCTAAAGGCATAAGGACAAAAAATAATGTATATGTGCTGAAATAAGATAGAGAAGAGTGTCATCTAAGAAAACATGATGAAATATGGTTATGGCATAGGAGACTTGGACATCTAAACTTTGACCACTTAATAAAGCTCAAAAATCTTGAGGTAGTAAAAGATCTTCCAAGAATATCAAAGCCACAAGATTATGTGTGTAAACCCTACCAAGTAGGAAAGCTAACCAAGACACAGTTTAAATCCAAGAGCTCTACTTCAACAAAGAAACCACTCCAATTAGTTCATATGGATTTATGTGTACCATCAAGACAGGAAGGCACATGGAAGGAAAACTACTTTATGTTGATCATTGATGATTACTCCAGACTCACTTGGGTTTCTTTTCTCAAAGAAAAAGCTGAAGCATTTGAGAAATTTAAAATATTCATGGCTTTAACTGAGAATCAAATAGGCAATAGGATAAAGGCAGTAAGATTAGACATAGGAGGAGAATTTATGTCAAGTGATTTCAAGGAATTCTGTGATAAACATGGGATCAAGAGAGAATACACAATCCCAGGAACTCCACAACAAAATGGAGTAGTTGAGAGGCAAAGAAAAATAGTTTAGAAAATGGCCAGGTCAATGATGAATGAGAAGAACATTGGTCAAACTTACTAGGTAGAAGAAATACACACAACAGTCCATATTCTTAACAAAGCCCACCTTAGACCACATAGTGACAAGACACCTTATGAATTGTGGTATGGAAGACATGCTTCAATTAAACACTTCAAAGTCTTTGGGAGTAAGTGCTACATAAAGAATAATAATGAAAACCTTGGCAAGTATGATGACAAGGTTGATGAAGGAATATTCTTAGGATATGCTACCAATAGTAAAGGATATATATGCTTTAATAAAATATTTCATAAATCAGTTGATTGCATTGATTTAAAGGATGATGAAGGAGTCCTAGTAAGAGAGGTGAGAAATATTGAGTCTACTACAGAGGAAACAACTGAAACTGAAGATGAACAGGTCCAAGAATCAGGTGGAGAAGAGACACCCAGACAAGAAGAGTCAGGACCGTGATCAACATCAAATCCTTCCTCCGGAATTACTCAAAATAATCATCCTGAAAATTAGATAATTGGTGAGAAAGACAAAGGTGTACAAACCAGGAGAAGGATAATCAAAGACACTGAGCAAACACATATAACCTTCATATCCCTGGTGGAACCTAAGAACTTTAATGAAGCCACTAAAGACGTAAATTGGTTAAAATCAATGAATGAGGAACTTGACCAGATTGAAAATAATGACACTTGGGAACTCGTTCCTAGGCCAACAAATAAAAATGTAATAGGATCCAAATGGGTCTACAAAAACAAGATGAATGAGAAAGGAAATATTGTAATAAATAAAGCTAGATTGTTCTGTAAAGGATATGCTCAAATAGAAGGACTGGATTTTGATGAAACACTTGTGCCCGTAGAAAGATTAGAAGCTATTAGGATGTTTCTTTCCTATGATTGTCATAAACAATTTAAAGTCTATCAAATGGATGTCAAGTTAGATTTTCTAAATGGATATCTAAAAGAAGAAGTCTATATGGAACAACTAGAGGGTTTCCAACTGTCAGATAACCTTGACTTTGTTTGCAAGCTGAAGAAAGACTTATATGGGTTGAAACAAGCTCCTCATTCCTGGTATTACACACTGGATAAGTATATTCAAGACAAAGGGTTCAAGAGAGGAACAGTTGAAAATAATATGTATATCAAAACATAGGGTAATGATTTGCTCATTGTGTTGGTCTATGTAAATGACATCATCTTTGGAAGCAACATTGGTACAATGGTTTTCTTCTGCCATGTAGTCTAAATTTGAAATGTCTATGATAAGGGAACTGTCATTTTTTCTTGGTCTGCAAATTACTCAGAGGTCTAAAGGAATATTTCTTTCTTAGGAGAAATATCTAAGATAAATGTTGAAAAGGTTTCAAATGGAATATTCTACACCTATGAGCACACCTATGGTCACTGGATGCAAGTTAGGCAAGGATGATGACTCACCTGATGTTGATCAGAGTTCATATGGGTCTATGATAGGTAGCCTATTGTACATCACAACATCCCGTCTAGACATAATGCATGTTGTTGGAATGGTAGGAAGGTATCAAGCTGCACCTAAACAAATTCATTTTTTAGTTGTCAAAAGAATATTTAGATACTTGAAAGGAACAATGAACTATGGCCTATGGTATCCTAAGAATCCAAATTTTCAACTATAATTCTATTCATATGTTTATTGGGCTAAATGTGTGGATGAAAGGAAAAGCACAAGTGGAGCTGCATTCTCCTTAGGAGATTACCTTGTAGCATGGTTGAGCAAGAAGCAAGGTTCCATTTCCTTATCAACTACAGAAGATGAATACATTGCAGCTGCCACTTGTTGTACCCAAGTATTGTGGATGATTTAGACACTTGCATACTTGAAGGTAAAATATACTGCACTGATCCCAATTCATTGTGATAATACTAGTGCAATTAGTGTGTTAAAGAATCCTGTATTTCACTCCAAGACCAAGCATATACCCATCAAGTATCACTTCTTGAGGGAACAAGTGACCAACGTTGTTATTTCTTTGCATTATATTCCATCCAAAGATCAGATTACTGATATCTTCACTAAAATGATTGCAAAATCTCAGTTTGAGTATCTACGCCAGAAGTTAGATGTGACCCCATTATCAAGATAAATAGTCTATCTGATCAAGGGGAGTTTGTGTTGGTTGAATATTTGATACCTCTAAAAATTACTGCAATAGCTCAGGGGGAGCATGTTTTATTTGACATTGATGTCAAAGGGGGAGAAAAGTTGTGGTATGGATGCTACAGTTGGAGGCCTAAGTAGAACAGTGTAGTCTTTCAGGGTTGTCATCAATGCCAAAGGGGGAGATTGTTAGCATGTTTACAGGTAGAGCATGTTGGTCATTGATGGAAATAACAACAACGACGATGGTATGTTTACTAGAAAGAACAATAGTGATGACGGCACATTGGCAGCAATGATGGAAAACAAGAAATCAACAATGATGGAAAACATGAAAGAAACGATGATAGCGTCGGGAATTGCTATCTACAAGCTCAGGAGGTATATCATAGATTTGCACACAGAGCGCAAGTGTGTGCCAGGGCCAAGGTTAACTTCATTTACAAAGATCATGAGAGATAGAGTTCTCAAAAACGTAGATGAGACCCAAACTCATCAAGGACTCGCAGAAGGATCAAAAGTTGAGGCCTTTGACACTTAGAAATTCTTTCAAGTAGGGAGGAAACGTCAACTCAAGAGGAGGAGTGACAGTGGAATTCAAATCAAGCACTATGAAGAATATGGACCATTGGATCAGAGTCCATACAGGAGGAACGAGAGTGCAGTGAAGAGGATAACATATATCATCTGTTAGATCTGAGTGCATGGACCAACAGTCATTGGATCCATGGATAGATACACAAAGGTTAAGCCTTTGGATGAGCGTAGGAGAGCGGACTTGTCAAAGTCCCAAAGTAAGCAGGGACCATCCATCATCAAGACTGACAGGTGGCACACGATCCACAACTCTGGAGGAAATCACTTCGAGAGTTTCAGTTTGAGATTTGAAATCCCTGAAGTCTGGAGAGCTGGAGAGATGGAGTAAATTTCAACCATCCGATTCAAGGGGACATTCTTTGTTAGATCATGGAATCCAGGTGAAACGCTCCAGGAGAAAGCAAGTGAATGAGGACCATTGATTTGAGGAGGAAACTTTGCAGGAATCTATGGACTTCGGCTAAAAGAGTTTTGGGAGAGCGTGAAGGTTGAGAATTGAAATCGTCGAAGCCCGGAGTAGCAAAGAAGATCTCGATCATTCATCAAGAAAGGGGACATAGGACCATTGATATGGTTTAAAGGTCAAATCCCCAAAGTAGAGGCACAGTCATCGATTAAGGAGGACAGGTGTCTGCAAATCATCAACTCCGGAAGATTGAGGTACGAAAGAAACGAGAGTTTGAGAATTGAAAGTCCAAAAGACTTAACTCGCATTGGAGATCCTGATCATAGATTCAGGGAGACATGTTTCAATAGATCTTCCACTTTGGAAGATTGGCATACAGAGGAAAGCTGGGTTGAGATTTGAAACTATCGGAGCCTGTATCAAGAAGTAAATCACAATTGTTGATTTATGAAGGTTAGATCTGATCTGTCAATTCAATAGCATCGTCAATATCATGAGATCAATGGTCTCATCACATTGTGGGGATTGAAGGTGTGCGAACTTTAAAAAGGTGAAGGTGGGCCGCAATCGAAACCACGGTTTTGGAGAAAGGACACATGGATCTTTGTAGTGAATTGTGGGGCAAAAAGCAAATTTCCATTAAACCACCTTTGGTCGCTCTTGCAATCGCATGGTCACATGAGAGCATTTCCCAAGGTCACATCAATGAAAAATAAGGGAAGAAGCTAGCAATGCTAGGTTCCAGTTTAGAGTTTCTCAAGTTGGGAAAATCAAGGTGAATCACAACAGAACTTTCAAAGTGTGAAGTCATGAAGCGCCTTCTGGATAGGTGTAAGGTCACCGCCGGTGGTCACGTGAAAGGAAGGGGCTTAGAAAGAAAAGATAGTGCCCACTATGAAGTTTTCTCCGGAAGGGAAAATCCGCCAAGGGATGACGCGTGGAGGTTCTCTCTGTAACTTCCAAAACAAAGTGATTATATCTGCCAGAGAATTTGAGGAGTTGTAGGGTGATCGTCAAAGGAGATGAAGAGTCTCGAAGTAACTACCAGTGGAATGAAGACTCATCATAGAGACAATTGACAGGTGGAAAAGCATCGAAGACTGTAATGGATAGAGAAGCCAAAGAATCTCAGGATAATGACCATTGATGAAGAACAGACTCAGCATAATCACCAGAGAGGACGAAGAGTTAGGTGTATGATCTGGCAGAGGACTTGGCATGATAAATATACACAGAACAGAGAAGAGATGATTGCTTCTTTTCATAGTTATTCATGCAGGTAAAAGCATGCTGGGAGTAACATCTTAAGCTCACAAAAGAGGCGTAGCATATAGAATGGAAATATTGCATAGAGCATAAAGCGCAGAATAAAGACATAGAACATAAATGCATATCTGAGAGAGGGAGAGAAAGACGAGGTGTGCATGCAGAGACGAAGAAGAAGAACAGAAAGATCAAGAAGATGTGAGCAGGAATACACTGATGTAGGAAGAGTAGAGCAGTGTAGTAGAATAGTGATGAGACTGGTAATCCATTGATAAACATTGTATCACTGTAATAAATTTCAGTAACAAAGATTTATATCTCAGGGTGGTAGGGAGGTTCTAGGGAGGACTGTTGTCCTCAGAGTTTCAAGTGGGTGCTTGAACACAGGGAGTTGTATATTCCATCTAGTTGCAACTAGAAAAACTAGGGTGGTAGGGTGGTGCAAGGGAGAACTATTGTTCTCTATTATACAGGTTGGTGCCTGTGTTACTGGAAGTTGGTGCTGGAACACTCAAGGAGTTGGTGATTCCTTCTAGTGGGTGCTAGAGAAACCAGAGAGTTGGTGCTCTCAACAAGTTGTTGCTTGTCAAATAAAGGTGGTAGCCTCAAAAGGAGTTGGTTCTCATAAGAATGATAATGTACAGAAAATTAAGACTACTTATCATATCAAGAAGAAGAGGTTTTCTCCCTTTATGGGTTTCCTCAGGAAATATTCGTCTTTGTAAATTTTATGTGTGTGATTGATGTTGAATATTCTATTGCTCACATCCCTGCATTATTGTGATCATCATTAAGTGTTCTTTAAAGAGTTTAAAATGGGCATAGTTGTTTAAGCACAGTAACAACTTATTCACCCCCCCCCCTCTCAGTTGTCCAACATTTTCATCTTCCTTTTTAGCAACATGACTTGACTTAGAAATTTCATCCACTCTTTGATTAGATTCTTCTTTAAAATTGGTGACTTTGTTATCTTTCTTCCATATGGGAGAGGATGGGTGGGAAACAACATTCAAAACATCAGAAAAAACATATGAATGTACTTTTGGGATGAACTTTTCTACAAATGAATCTTCTAACACATCCCAGCTAGTGATGGAGTTAGGCATTAATGAACTATACCATTCAAGAGCATCCTCTCATAGAGTTTGTAGGAATAATCTACATGTAACATTGTCTTCAGTGAGGTTGAAATCATAGCATGTACCTTTAAAATTAATCAAGTGTTGCTATGCATATTGATTTGAAGCATCCCCAAAGAATGTAGAAAAAAATTCAATAGAAATATTGGGCATTTGAAAGTCTATTTCTGGTAGATTTAAAGGGTATTATGAAATTGCCTCCTTCTTTGAGTATTTCTCTCTTTTGTTGAGTCTTGCAAAGCCATTGATGAGCTTGATGAAGAATATAAAGAAGAATTATGACCTGAATGAAACCCTTAATTTTGAATTTTTTCAATGGCCTTTCCAAGGAGTTCATTCTCTTGAATCTTTGGTGCTTCTCATTTCTTTTTGAAATTACAAAAAAAGTGAGCCATGCTTAAAATAAGCAGCAATTTTCTTGAATCTTATTCTCAAAAATTTGAGCCATAGAGATTTATGGTTCCTCAAATATCTTGAAAATAAATTGGTCCCAAGTATGGTCGCCAAAAATGTTGACACTTGAATCCGTCAACACCGAAACGACAACCTCGTGAGGACATTAGTCCCCCTTCATTTTTAAATTGGTGGTTCTCCTCTTTGGCTAAAATATATATCTTTGAATATATTGGATTAGGGAGAGTGCTAGGCAGAAAACCCAAATCTTTATTTCTTGTATTTATATGAAAATGGTTCTCAATAACCCAGTATGATCTCTAAGTGCAAAAAAAGTATTTTTATAATAAGAAAAAATTGAAGGAGGGATTCAACATCAGAATTAAATTGTGATCAACATCACACACAATATTTTTAATGGTATATAAACGCATCCATATATTCTTCATGAGAAATCGGAGAGAATGATTTGATCATATCAAAGAATTTTAATAGAGTACTACAATTAGTAAAAAAAGAGAAATTGATAGGTCAACCTCAAATATCTCATACTTAAAACTCAAAGTTACAAGATACAGTCACGATCAACCCCGAAGAAATTCTTTGTGGAGTTTATTCATGAGAAATGTTCTTCATTACCAAACATTTGATAGCCATGTATGTGGTTGAAAATACTCCATGATCATATACGAAAAGTCTGTAGAATAATACAAGAAAAACACTCAACAACACATCCTTGTGCCCAGCTCTGAGATTCAAGCATAAAACTATGAGAAGTGGTGTAGAAGAATAGAAAGAATGGATAAGATGGAAATTTCTTTCTTTTGATCAGAAGCTTGATTTTGTATCCATGGTTGTACCTTCTTCTTCCTCTGATATTTTTCCCTCACCAACTCATAATATTGATTACTGGAACCTTTGATGAAACATTTATTCTCTTTTTAAAAAGAGATTTTTTAACTACTTGAGTAGTTAGGGTTATCTTCCTCTCTTGAAATTCCCATACAAACTTCTTCTTGAAAAATTCCATTTAATCAGTGTCTCATTAATTCCTTATTAATTAAATTATATCATCAATATATACATATCTAAAATGGGTCCCTTTCCCTTTTTATTAATTCTTTTTTAAATAAACTTTTGTTTTCACAATTTAATTAATTTCCCATTTAAAATAGGAGGACTGTGTTTTAATTTTCTAGGAATTATAATCAAATTTTTATCCATGTAAATCACTTTTGATGTTATATTCATCGTCTCATATTTCCAACGATATAAATTTTTCACAAATATGTTGCTCGGATCTCAATATATGAGCTCGTGAAGTTGAGTTGTCACGTAGGCCCATTAAAAATGTGGCTGACTGATATTTTAATTTATGATAGAAATTTATTAAATTTAAGCACTTGAAACATATACCACCATTGTCTACATCGAAATACCTTTCCAACGGTATAAATTTTGCGTGATTCTGACATTTGGAGCTCAATTTATGGCCTCCGCAAGATCAACACTCAGCCATCGTCGATGAAAATTGATGGGCAAATGTGGGTCCTTGGATGAATTTTGTGCTTCCCTTCATAAAATTTGACTTTTTGGTTTAAAATTCTATCCCACATGAATTGGGATATTATATTCTTCATGATATATAATACTAAGTGTTTGGTACAGTTGGCAAGAAACACGAGAAGAGAAGAAATTATGGAGCTTGGAAGATTCAACCCTTGGAAAATTGTGGAATAAAATAATAATTTTTTGAAATCCCGTGATCGTCCACCTCATGCCATGTCATCAATGATTCATGCCCATGTATCATCACGGGAATGGTCCACATCATTGTCACATGTCATCACACATTTGTCTGCCATATGTAACAACTTAACATTTTCCACGTGTCACCACGTGGTTGGTTTCCACATGTCATGACCTCATTCATTGCCATGTGTCATATTCTCATTCATTGGTTTTCATTCATTGGAATAGCTTTGAGAATTTGTCTAAGTATGGGAGGCAGGACAAGAGGGGATGAGGAAGAGGCGGGTTGGAGGGTTTGTGGGTTTGTGGGGATAAGGGAAGGGAGGTGGGTGAAGTTAACCATGAAATTTTCATGAACCCGTGAACCCACGGTTGGACGAGTGATCCAAAGAAACTAAGTATAAAAGGGTGGTCGGTCAGACTCGTGAGCATCATAAGAATGGGACATTTGGGAACCTGGGATCCACAATGAGAATAAAGGTTAAGTGATGGTCAAAGTGTAGGAAGCGGAAGTTGAAGTGCAATTCGAAGGCCGCAGAAAAGGGAAGACAAATGTTTGAACCTACGTACCCGACGCTACCCATGAATTTGAAGAAAAATCTAAGTGTTGAGTAGTGTGGAAGAGGGGTGAAGAGAGGAGAGGGTAACACTAAAGGATGATTTTAAGGGTATAAATTTATTTTAAAATGTAGAAACCTTGGCGAATATTACCAATCCTTCATATGCCAACTATAAATGATTGGCGATATTTTTGTAAAAATATTCAAATTTCTAAGGATTTTATATAGGTTTTATAAAATTTTGGCGATTTTTAAGGTAAAATAATTTTGTCCTATATAATTTTGCTGAATCATTTTTTGTTACAGGTATGAACTAACTAAGAGGGGGGGGGTGAATCAGTTAGTGTAGATTATTAACCATTTCTCACTTTTTAACTTTGAATCATTAATCTTAGTGGCAGTGAGTCTTTACTGTGAAATCCAGAGTTATAAACATAAAGCAGATAGCATAAAGAACAACAAT
>ML788232.1:288215-298870 GCA_009831015.1 Picea engelmannii | reverse complement strand
TCAGCATCTGTGTTCCAGCATTTGTGTTTCAGCATTTACGTTTCAGCATCTGTGTTCCAGCATTTGTGTTTCAGCATCTACGTTTCAGCATCTATGTTCCAGCATTTGTGTTTCAGCATCTACGTTTCAGCATCTGTGTTCCATCATTTGTGTTCCATCATCTCTTGTGCGTGTTGACAACCTTGACTGCTCCATAGCCATTGACTGCTCCATAACCAACCGATTGCCATCAATGACAACCTTGACAGTCTGCGTCTTCTGTGTTTCAGCATCTGCGTTCCAGCATTTGTGTTTCAGCACTTGTGCGTGCTCCATAACCAACCGATTGCCATCAATGACAACCTTGACAGTCTGCGTCTTCTGTGTTTCAGCATCTGCGTTCCAGCATTTGTGTTTCAGCACTTGTGCGTGCTCCATAACCAACCGATTGCCATCAATGACAACCTTAACCATCCGCGTCAGTCTTCTGTTATAGCCATATCTCCAACATTTTTAAAATAACGAATCTCACTTTTGGAAAAACCATGAAAAATTAGCCCATGAGAGAAATTTAGCCCCTAAAAGCATCCCTAGTACTACTACTACTAAAACTTAGAAAAATTTCTAAGTGTGGGTTCAAAAGAAAATATGATCTAAGATAATCCCAAGTTACAAGAAATGAAAGGTTCAATTATGGTTCTGAAAGATGGACATGGTTTTAAGACGTTGTATGGTTCTATGAAAATGATCATGGTTCCACGAATTCTTATTTCCAAGAAAATTAACTTTCCACATGGAAGAAGTGTTATTTTCTACTTTAAAACTTCAAACCTGGATATCTTGAGAATATGAACTCGGATTTCTGATCCGAAAAATGTGTGGTGAATCTGAGATTGAGGGTTGTAGAGTGAACTTACCAAAGTTCAAAAAAAATCTTCTTTTGATATCAAGGCTTTTTGAATCCAAGAGAGGGAAAATATAGATGACTAAATTTTGGTCAACAGGTACCAGATCTATTATAATAGTTGAAAACATAAATATTGCAGAGAATAACAACGAAACAACACAATAGATGAAACCACAACACCAAAATAATACCTATATTGATAGGAAACAATGTTCACTTGCCTCTTCAAGGGTGAAACCTCCAACATAATATTTCTCTATTACAATAATTCTCAAGACAAAACTTCTCATGAATCCTACTCTTATTTATACTATTTTTATCTTCTAAAGATCATTATAGAGGAAGATCCTTCTAGAAGAGAAAGATTTTATTAGGTCTTCTTACATTGACTTATTCCAATTTATTAAATAGAACTTATTAACTAATGTTGTCCTTTATTACAAGGAAATATATTATTCTATCTACATGAGGGTTTAGGGAGGTTAGGTCCCTAACATGCCCCCCCCCTCCTTGAAAAAGAACCTTGTCCTCAAGGATTGAGATGTGAAAATTGTTGCAGAATGGTAGCCGGCTCCCAAGTGCCAGCTTCAGGAATTGTATCTTTCCATTGCACTAACACTTCCTTGATGGTGCACTGACACAGACAACACTCACGTTGATCCAAGACTTCTTGTGGCTGCAACCAAATGGAACCTTCTTCATCCAACTCATGGAGACTAGTTTGAGTTTGGAACTTAGTACCAATCACCTTCTTTAAGCATGAGACATGAAAAATAGGATGAATCTTAGAATTACTGGACAAAGCTAAAGGGTAAGCCACCTATCCCACTCGCTTGAGAATTGTATAAGGACCATAAATTGGGATAAAGCTTCTGAGAGTGGTCTATTTTGAGTGAATTATTCTTATATGGTTGCAGACGAAGAAACACTTGGTCCCCTTTAATAAATTTTTGCTTAGAACAACCTTGATCTGCTTGTTGCTTCATGTGATTTTGAGCCATGGCCCAATTTGTTTTGAGGGTGAAGAGAATTACCTCACGAACTGCAAGATTGTTTTCAACATCCTAAACCTTCGATACGCCTAGCATGTAGGAGAGAACTGGTGGTGGATTTTATCCATATACTGCTTAAAAAGGATTCATGTGAGTAGTTGTATGGTAAGATGTTTAGTACCACCATTCAGTGAGGGGTAACCACAGGTTCCACTGATTTTGTCGTTCAAATGAAAAACACCTCAAATATGTTTCCAAACACTTATTGACAACTTCAGTTTGGCCATCAGTATAGGGATGATAGGCAGTGTTGAGATGCAATTGGGTGCCCTAGAGACGAAACAATTCTTGCCAAAAATTGTTGGTAAAAGTGGGATTGTGGTCAGAGACAATAGAACGAGGCATGCCATGAAGCTTGAAGATATTATCCCTGAAAATTGGAGCCACTGTGGAGGTTTTTAATGGGTGTTGGAGAGCACAAAAATGGGCATATTTGGAAAGATGATCAACTACCACCATGATGATTGATTTATTTCCCGATTTAGGTAAGCCAACAATGAAGTCCATAGAAATATCCTGCCAAATAGCCGATGGAATCTAGAAGAGTTGGAGTGTTGGAGGGGTCTTGATTGTTTCTCCCTTATTCCATTGACAAACATCACATTCATCGACAAAGCTGTGGATGTTCTGTTTCATACCATCCCAGAAAAATGACCATTTGACCCTTTCATAGGTTTCGGTGAACCCTGAATGCTCTGTTGTGGGGGAAGCATGAATCTCTAAAAGCACCTGAGATTTAAATTGCAATTGTTTGCTGAGATACAAACGACCTTTGTAGTGAAGCTCATTATTGTGCCAAGAGTACCCTAGAGAAACTGGATAATTGTCTTGCAACTGTTGGATAAGGCCAAAAATTTTGGGGTCTTGCTGCCATTCATAGTGAGCAACTTGGAGCCAATCTGGTACAATGAAGGAGAGAGAAAAAATGGATCCTTCGCCTTCATACTTCTGGGAAAGAGCGTCAACAACCACATTTTATTTTCCCTTTTTGTAAATTATCTCATAATCATATCCAAATATATTGGTGACCCATTTTTGTTTCTCTAGAGAGGAAATGTGTTGTTCCATAAAATGCTCGAGGCTCTGATGATTGGTTTTAATTTGGAAGTGTTGGTCCAATAGATAAGGATGCCATAGATCCAAAGCATGTAGAATAGACAAAATTTCCTTTTAATAGATTGTTTGGTCCAAATGGCGCTCTAAAATTCGTTTGTTTGTGAAAGACATCAGTCGTCCTTTTTCCATGAGAACTACACTAATTCCTTTCCCGAGTGCATCACATTCTAGGAAAAAAGTCTTTTTGAAGTCGGGAAGGTCCAAGATAGGAGTTGTGCATATAGCCTCTTTCAAAGAATGGAATTCTTGATCAACTATATGAGTCCAATTTAAAGCATTCTTTTTAGGAGAGTAGTGAGAGAGGCTACAATTTTTCCATAGTTCTTAAAAAAATTACGATAATAGCTTGTTAAACCCAGAAAACCACGTAAACTCTTGAGAGTTTTGGGGGAAGGCCAATCCTGCATAGCTTCAAATTTCTTAGGATCAACCTTCACACCATCCTTGCGAACAATATGACCCAAATACTCCACTTCTGAGGCTCCAAAGACACATTTACATTGTTTGAGGAGAACTTGGTGTTGAGAAAGGAGATAGAGAACTTGATCCACATGGGAAAGATGGGTTGTCCATGTTTTACTATAGATGAGAATGTCATAAAATAAAACTAAGACAAAATTACAGATAAAATCACGGAATACATGATTCATGAGACTTTGGAAAGTGGAGGGGGAATTAGACAAGCCAAAGGGCATGATCAAGAACTCATAGTGGCCCTCATGAGTTCAAAAGGTCATATTGGGAATGTCATCCTCTTTAATATGTATATGGCGGTAACCAGAATGAAGATCAAGTTTATTAAAGTAGTGAGCACCACTTAATTCATCCAATATATGATCAATGACAGGAATGGGAAACTTTTCTTTGATGGTGAGTTTGTTGAGAGCATGAAAGTCGGGACACATGCACCACATGCCTTATTTTTTTAGGAACATGACCACAGGAGAAGAATAGAGTTGGTACTATGGTGGATGACACCAATTTCGAGAAATTATTGAATTTTTTCTCAATTTCATTCTTCTGGGATTTGGGATGACGATACAGGCGAACATTGGTAGGAAGACTGCCCGAAACTAGAGGAATGGAATGATCATGAAAACCGAGGGAAGGGGAAGGCCATGGGGAGTGAAAAAAATAATGTGGTGTTTGGAAAGTATAGATTGTAGGTCAGGATGCACATATGGTGTCTCAATTTCTTGAATGGCGTTGAGTTGGGCAATAATGCCAGAATGGCCTTTTTTAGGAGTTGTTCCATTCGATGGGAAATGATCATCTTAGGGGAGCCTATCGTGATGCCTTAGAACTTATACTTCATGATGTCCTATTGAAACTGCATGGTAAATTACTTAAAATCCATGAGGATGGGACCAAGAGTGTGTAACCATTATGCACCTAACACAATGTCTCAACCACCCATGTCGATAGCGAACATATGAGATTTCAGGTTGTACTGGACAATTTGGAGACACACATTTTCACAACGCCCCCCACATGTCATGGAAACTCCATTGGCAATCATGATTTGGAATTTTTTTACTAAATGGATATAGCAATGGGTTTCTTGAGAAATGCATCAATGAATGAAATTATGAGTTCTACCACTTTCAATTAGGATGATGACTTTCTGGCTTTTAATGTAGCCAATTATCTTGAGGGTTTGGGAAGTAGATAAACTAGATAGTGCATTCAAGGAAATGATCGGTTCAACTTCTAGTGGATCATATGGTGGAGTTATAGGAGCTGGCTCAAGTAGATCAGATGCATGAGAATCCTGAATCTCATCTTCATTAACATCCTCAGAGATGGACATGAAGAACTTATGCTCCTTACACTTGTGCCCCAAAAAATATTTTTCATCACAGTTATAGCAAAGAGCTTTGAGTTAGCATTCAACCATTTCTACCTGGGTTAATTTTTGGATATTGAGCGGGATGGGATGAGGGGTAGGAGCGGAAGGGCAAGGATGCAAAGGGAAAGAAGGTTTGCGGTGTTGGGAAAAAACAACATGTTGATCTTCCTTGGCACATTGAATAGCTTCCAACCAAGTTTGGGGGTGATTCATGAGGACTTGGGCTTGGATGTCATCCTTGAGGCCATTGATAAATCATTCTCGAAAAAAAGAATCATACATGCCCTTTGTTATGAAATTTGATTTCTCAAATGCATCTATAAACTCGTCCACTGTACCTAATTATTTCAATTTGGTCAGGCAGCCTATAGAGTGTGTATCGGGGTCAAAGAGGTCATAAAGTTCAACCACAAATTGGGTCCAAGACACATATCCTTAGTGTGATTTTTGACGCCATTTCCACCATTGCCAACGTTCAAGGTCCAAATAGAGGACATTGTAACGAAGTTTGGTCAAGCCATCAATGATGCCATGCAAGGAGAAGTAGTGTTCCATTTGAGTGACCCAACTAGTGGGATCCAAGCCATCAAATTTGTTCACATCCACTCGTGGATGACACATATCATGATGAAAAGGGTTGGAATGAAACTGTTGGGAATTGGAGCAAGTGGTGCCTTCAAGGCTAGAAGGTTGATCAAATGAGGAATGGATTCCAAAAATGGGTAATTTTTCCAGGACCTTGGTAGGAAATGAGTCAATTTGAGACTCAAGGTGGGATTCAAGCTAGATGACAAGATGGAAATTGATGTACTTCTTCAATTCCTCTTTCAGGTGGTCCTTTTTGGACTCAATGTGTGTAGTTATGCGGTTTTCAAGATCTTGGTTGCGAGTGTTGGTCATGGTGAGGGGAAAACATAGGAAGAGGTGGGTGAAAAGGGCGAGTGGATCCATAGAAAAACAAGGCTAAGAAATGATAGGTATCACTATTATTGGGACAAAAAGAGGAGTCCAATGATATAGGTCCCAAGTAGGGGTGTTGGAAAGTGGGTCGGGACCACAGGAAAAAAGTATAAAAAATGATAGGTATCATTGAGATCATGATGAAAAGAGGAGTCCAATGGGATAGGTTTCAAATAAGGGTGTGGGTAGGCCTTATTTTTTATTTTTTTTTAACTCCTATGGATTTATACTCCATTCTGAAGAATATTGTAGTGTTGAAAAGCCCAAATTCTTAACAGGAAAACATGTGTAGTAATTTCGCAACCAGAATGCAAGAGGTAAATTTGCATGACAATAGAGATTGTCTATTTTGTTTTTGTTTCTTTCCCAAGGGTTAGGGTATTCAGTGTTTCTACAGACAAGGGTTTTCCCTATGTTATATCTCTCTAATATTTGTATGGGGTCCAACAAAAGTACTCGACCCAATATCTAAGGGCACCAACTAAAGAGGATAGACCATACCATTAGTCGTACTACCCAACCACCCAGGTAATAGAGAGTATATTCTCGAGTGTTGTTCTTGGTGGCACTATAGCAATCAGGCAATTGATCGTTTTATCTATGGAAGGCATTGTGATATCTAGGTCGATCTGTATACATGTGTTTTCTGATGTGCTACCACTTGAAGGGGTACGAACAAAGGTTACAAGGGTGGCCAATAATGTGTGCTTAAGTACCACTTGTAGTTCCTGCATGTATGATTCCCCAACCATGGATTTATGCACCGAACAATAGATATATGTAGCTTTAATACGTCGAAATATGTCTCTACCCTGAAAAAAAAAATAACCCGCAATTTTTTGCCAAGAAAAGTGCTATGATGCCACTTGCAAGGTACCATATCTATTATGATCCCTAAAAATAGATATATTGCAAAGAATATTAGTGGAACAACAAAAAATATGAAACCACAACACCAAAATAATACCTTTATTATAGGAAACAATGTTCACTTGCCTGTTCGAGGGGGAAACCTCCAGTAGATCAACGCTCTATTACAATAATTCTCAAGACAAAATTTCTCATGACTCCTAATCTTATTTATACTAATTATTTCTTCTAAATATCATTCTAGAAGTGGAAGCTTCTATTAGGTCTTCTTACATTGACTTATTCCAATTTATTAAATATCCCTTATTAACTAATGTCGGCCTTTATTACATGGAAATATATTATTCTATCTACGTGAGAAGTTAGGGAGGTTAGGTCCCTAACACTCCTACTACTAAATTCAACTGTGGAATCCTCATCATAGCACTCTCCAATAAATTTTGTGCCACTATACCCAACATCCATTGTGCTACTTTGATCATCAATCATAGGCATATCCTACGAAGTGAGACTATGCTCCACAAGTGAGTCGTCTTGTACCAATGCTCCCATGCACTTAGGTTTATCTACACCCAAATCATCATAAACCTCATCACCATATGAATATGATACCTCTTGCTCATGATATGGTGTGTTATCCTCCTATCCACCACATGTGCTAATGTCATCAGGTGGTAAGGTCAAATAAGGCTCAAGCTTGTTTACACACGGCCCCATCACATACATAGAAAGTCTATGACCAACTAAAAAACACCCTTCTTTCCTCCTCTCAAGGGATCTAGTATAATTACTATCAACTTCTCTGGAATATCATCACCCTCATCCAACATAAGAATCATGTTGTCTTTCATTTAAGTTATCACATTTTATGGTTGATTTTGGCTGACAACCGAGAAGAAAATGTGGAACATCGCAAGGATTAGATCATGACATCCAAAAGGGTTACCTTTCTTCCAAAAAAGGGGCTATGTATATCATCCAATCCTCTGAAAGTGGAAATAACAATATGAAAGGTATCCCTCATCACATCATCCCCATAAGGAACATCTGGTGTTGTGATCCCGGTATTCTCACTAATGTATGTGGCCACTATAAGTGACACATATAAATCCATGTTCCTCAACAACTATTACAGGACTAATGCATTCCTTAATGGTAGTATTACCTCCCCTATCTCCTTTGATGGACCGTGATGCACCTGTGACAAAATACTTGCCACTTGCTCAAGAATTTCAAGAAGAGAATATTTGGATTGAAGGGGTTTTTGTAGCTTATTCCATGCTTCAATAACCTATTTCTCCCATGGATATTCCATCTAGATTGACTCTCAACTAACATGTGGTGATGTCTCCACTTAAATGCCTACTTTGGCTCTACTTTCTTCTTTCTTTTTCATAGTTGCCCATTTCCTCTATAACTCTTCATGCCTTTATGTTGTTCTTCTCCAACAATTGTCTACTACAATCTTCTTGTCCCATGTTGTAATATCATCTTCATTAAACTTAGGATGTTTGATGGATACAAACTCTTTGAATGTTACATGAGCCCTGAATGTCACACTAAGAGCTTGATATTCCTTATCACAATATATAATCTGCTTTGCAATATCCATTTCTCCTAAGCCACTGAAAATGAGTGTAATACTATGTATCCTGTTCAATTTGCAATATAAAATTCTTCTCCTTAATGAATACCCCTTAGGCTGGTAGGAATATTAGCTATGATACCATTGTAAGAACCCCAACCAAATTTGATATAAAAATCAGATCTAACTGGTTGAGAACTTTCGTCAAACACTTTGTGTCTTTTCTCAAAGGAATTTTTAAAATCAACTCTCTTGTTTTCCCAACTCTCAAGGTGGATTATTGATGTGTTTAGAGGGCCAATGCAATGGGTTACAACTTCTTTATAACCCTCAAAGTGTCTATTGTTATTATTATTTGTTTGTTGTTATGTATATGATAGTTTGTCTCATTGAGGCATTATATCAAACAGTTTGCATGCATGGGATGAAGCTTGCATTTCCATCCATGTTTTTTAGTTTAAAATATCTAAAACAACATGAATTCAAGTGGAACATAGACTAGAATAACATAATCTTAAATGAAAAGTAATACACAACAAAAGCACAAATACCTCCACACAATCCTTGCTTGTTTATTTATTATAAATGATTGTCCAACAATAGTAATTTCCAGATTTGTTCTGAGTGATATAATGAGTACTTTATAGGGCTATAATGGCCCCAAAATGCAAGGAAAAAATGAAAATGATCATCCTCTACTATTTCCTAATGATAGTTTCTCAATTGGGTTGAAATATCATGCCAAAAGCCAAGTGTACCATGCCAATAAGTGCACCCTCCTTGTTGCATACGCCCTTATGAAATATGCACAGTAAATTTGATGTAAACTCCTCATGAAATGGCCACACATCTGATGTATAATTTTTCTCCAACTCCTGGAAAGAGTTTCTCCAACTAAAATCCCAAGATCGGGCCTCGATCTATAGATCTACAAACTCCAAGTCGCCCTCCTTCAACCAATCACGCTCAGGTATTAAAATTACAATATCTAAAAGAGGAAACCCCCCAAGAATACACTATAAGGTCACCCAAGTGACGGAAATTGTATGCAAGAAGATATCTCCTAAATATCCCACCTCAAGACTCCAAATTGAAGCACTTTCTCCTAGATGGTGCAACCTTCCTGCAACAAATCCCCAAGTATCGTGTCCCACCTCTAATGAATTCCTAGACCTCAAACGTTATTGTCTAGAGTGAGATCTCCCCACTGAAACCAACCCACTAGATAGAGTGGATCTCTCACCACTGAATCTATCTCTAGCTCTAGGGTTTACCTTCAAACCCTAAGTCACCCAAGCTCCTTGAGCTTTCCAATACTCACTCAAAAGTGAATAATACAAGAATGAGACAAATGAGACCCCTCATCTCCTTTTATAGATTTTCTAATCTCCACTTGACTCTTTGTAAGGTAGCTAGAGAGGTAGTGGGGGGGCCCAGAGGGCCCATAGTGATGATAGTGGAGACCATTCAATTTAAGGTGGACTAGGTCCACTATATTATTAAATAAGGCCCACTATGGTAGTTAGATATAATAAATGGGTAATTAGATATAATAAATGTAAGAGGACTTCTTAGAAGGTTCTACTTCTAGAAGATTCCCCCTCTAGAATGTTCTTAGGTGATGGTAGCACTATATAAAGGGGTTTAAGCAATGTAATGAGACATGAAAAGAAATATTGTATTTGGAGCGGTAGCTCATTAGGAGGATACCCCCTCGAAGAGGCAAGTGAACAGGAGAGGATCCCTTCCATAATAGGATCCATTGTACGATGTTTCCCTACCTCAAGGGTTTCTATAATAAAGTTGTGGTTTTCTATATGGTTTCATATATCTTGTGTGGTGATTATATTCAGATATCTTTGGATCTATTGTGATATTTTGTATTCAGGTATTTGGTTCTTAACAAGTGGTATCAGAGCACTTTCCTTGGGCAAACATTGTGGGCAAATATTTTTTATTTTTGCAGATCTTTTTTTTTTTTGGCAGGAAAAACTTCTCTGATTGTATTAATATGAAATGCCTCTTTACAGTGTGTTCGAGCTTGAACTGCAATAGAGTCTCGGCTCTCTCTTCTCTAAACTATTCTCTATTCTACTATTCCTTCTCTACATACTATGTTAAGACTCCTATTGAGCTACCGCTCCAAATACAATATTTCTCTTCATGTCTCATTACATTTCTTGAACCCCTTTATATAGTGTTATCATCACCTAAGAAAATTCTAGAGGGGGAATCTTCTAGAAGTAGAACCTTCTAAGAAGTCATCTTACATTTATTATATCTAATTACCCATTTATTATATCTAACTACCATAGTGGGCTTTATTTAATAATATAG
>ML788232.1:275206-288165 GCA_009831015.1 Picea engelmannii | reverse complement strand
CTCTAGCTACCTTACATTCCATCCCCCTTATGAAAGCATTGTCCTCAATGCTTGATGTACAACCATATACCAGGGTCCCATGGATAATTGTGGACCATAATGCTGAAGAAGACTGAAGAACCAAGGTCCCATGTAGAAAGGAATGTCACCATGCTGAAGTAGTCCAAACACCATTGTAAGCCTGGGTCCCATGTCCAAGTGTTCATGTGAACTCCCCGTGGAAGATTTTGGAACCCAATAACCAACTCCAAATGATGCTCCAAAGACTGACACCTATCACGTGGATCCAAATAAGAAGATCCATCCACATAGTGGAAAAGGGTCATAGAAGAATCTGAAAGGAATAATACCATTGTAGAATATGCAGGATGGAAACTGGTAATAATCATTGGCTCTCAATTTGTCACATTGATTCTCTCTACAGAAGGTGGATTAGAGTCATCAAATAAAACATGAAAGTGGTTGTCATCCCAGAAATGACAACTATCCATATACCAATCATCACAATCAGCCTCAAAATCATACCAAGCATATATTTCTTGATTATATTCATCCCTAAGGCCCTCCATAAGAAATCTCTCCTGCAACTTATTCAATGAATCTTGAATACTACAAAAACTATCATTGAGGTCGTCTGTGAGGCCATGTAAAAATTCATCCAATCTGTCATCCAATGTGTGAAACAATTGGGCTTTGAATGATTCAAAAATTTCTTTCAAGGTTTGAGAGGAAATAGCCATCTGAGCACCCTATGAACTCTTCGGTCCTGCAGCCGTCACGAAAAAACCCAAAAAATAGACGCAATAAGTTTTGGCAGAAAATCGCAGCTTTTTCTGGAAAAACCCTAAAAAACTGTTGAAGTTAAAATGTTCATAACTTCACTTCCCGGACTCCGTTTTCGCTAATTTTTTTTTGAAATTGGGTGAAATTGTGAGAGGAAATCAGATCTGTAATTTGTTTGGGCAAATTTGGCCTCCAGATGCTACAGAAATAAAAAAAAATCTCGCCGTCGTCCGCGGAAAAAATACTGAAAATTTGTAGATTTTAAAACTTCAATATCTTGACTTCCTGGACTCCGTTTTGGATGATTTTTTTTTTTAACTTGGGTGTTTTTCTAAGAGGAACTTAGATATACAAAACTTTTTTGCAAATTTTGCACAGAAATATATCTAAAACTTTGAGAATGTCGCGGCCCTCTTTTTTTTTCTTCTCCGAAAAACAAACTGCAAAAATAAAAAATATTTTCCCACAATGTTTGCCCAAGGAAAGTTCTTTGATACCACTTGTTAAGAACCCAATACTGAATAAAAAAGCACCACAATAGATATAGAAGAAAAATATAGAAAAACACAACTTTATGATATCAAACCCTTGAGGTAGGGCAACACCATACAATAGATCCTATTATGGAAGGGATCCTCTCCTATTCACTTGCCTCTCTGAGGGGGCATCCTCCTATTGAGCTACTGCTCCAAATACAATACTTATCTTCATATCTCATTACATTGCTTGAACCCCTTTATATAGTGTTATCATCTCCTGAGAACATTTTAGAGGAGGAATCTTCTAGAAGTAGAACCTTCTAAGAAGTCCTCTTACATTTATTATATCTAATTACCCATTTACTATATCTAACTACCATAGTGGGCCTTATTTAATAATATAGTGGACCTAGTCCACCTTAAATTGAATGGTCTCCACTATTATCACTATGGGCCCTCTGGGCCCCCCCACTACCTCTCTAGCTACCTTACACTCTTATCCACAATAACTTACCTTATCCACTTTTTATCCAACTAACTTAAGTGAATTTTCTGAAGTTTAAGTGGTTGTTAATCCCAAATTCACTTTATAACCTTTTTTCATAATGTCAACTAAAAATATAGCTTTATTACGCCCATGGCATCAATTAACCTCCATAATCTTCCCTTTTTCTCTGACTATAGACTATGTGGAAAGTGTATAGGCTATTTCGTCAATCCTTCATGGAATCATTTTAAAAGTGATCTTACATATAGGACCTATAGAAGAAACTTCTTCCTTACTAAAGGAATATGGGACCCCTTTCAAAGATTGTGCATAGTAGCAATGGGTTTGTAGGTACATCCCTTGATTTAGTGCCAAACCCCATGGAATTATCTCCTGAGCATTGTTTTTGGCCTTATTGGCCATGTTTGGAACCTACACCACAATAAAGGCCCTATAAAATGTATTTTCCCTGAGAGGAATAAGAGACCAATTTTACGAGTTACGTATAGTAGTGATGGTTTCCTGGCTTAAGCCATGGTTTAACGCCAAAATCCATGGATGTGTCTTTTAGTCAATGATTTTATGTACTCATAGGCCAAGCATGGGGCATGAATCATAGTGTGAATATAATATAGGCCCTATAAAAAAAAAAAATCCCCAAGTTATGAATATGGGATAAATTTGAAGGATTGATCATAACAGGGATGGGTATGATCATCCAAATAATGGTTTAAGGTCGAAAACCATGGATTTAGACCCTAAGTAATGTTTTTTATTATTATAAACTAGACATAGGACCTGGACCTCGAATATAATCCCTATAGAAGTAATCTTTAACCTATGAGAGTAATATGGGTACAATTATAATGATTTGGCACTTTCATGGCCCAATCAATGGTTTGGAGTTGATAACTAAGGCTTATAGGCCACTTAGATCTCTCCTATGATACAAGGTTTGTAGAATGAATCCTTACCATATCAAAGGAATGCAAGCTCATTTTAAGGATTTGATGTGACAAGAATGGGTCTCATGACTTGACCCATGGTTTGAAGATAGAACCATGTATTTATCCCCAAAGAAATTCTTTCCATTCTCATAGGAAAACAACCCCATAAAAGCTTGATACTAATCATATGAAAGTAATCCATAAAATACAAAAGGAACATGGGCCCAATTTTAAGAATCAAATGCAACAAGGATACATGTCTATTGGCTTAAACAATGGTATGGGATCAAAACCATGCATTTATCCTTCACACGATGTTTTTTAGTCTCATGATCATGCATTTATTCATCACACAATGTTTTTTAGTCTCATATTCCCCAATCCATAACTTAGTCTACGAGAGTTGTCCATGTTGTGACCAATCCTTGAAAATGGTCCTTTGATAGGAAAAAAATTCCTTATGCAAGGCAAATATCAAGGTCCATGACCCCATGCATGATTTATGATCCCAAAAACCAAGGCTTATGATCTAAATCTATGGTTCTTTTGATCCTTTTGATAGGCTAAGAAAAAACAATCTTCTTTTGGTGCTAGATACATTACACATTAAGCAATGTTTGCTACAATTATAAACCATGCATAGGACCTAGACCTTGAATATAACCCCTATAGAAGCAATCTTTAACCTATGAGATTAATATGGGTAAACTTATAAGGATTGGTCACTTTCATGGCCCAATCGATGTTTTGGATTTGATAACTAGGGCTTGTGGTCCATGCACTTATCTCTCTCCTATGATATAAGGTTTGTAGAATGAATCCTTACCATATCAGAGGAATGTGATCCCATTTTAAGGATTTGATGTGACAAGAATGGGTCTGATGGCCTGATCCATTGTTTGAATTCAGAACCATGTATTTATCTCCCAAGAAATGTTTTCCATTCTCATAGGAAAAGGACCCCATAAAATCTTGATACTAACCCTATAAAAGTAATCCCAACAATACAAAAGTAACATGGGCCCAATTTTAAGAATAAAATGTAACACGTATATGTCTCTTGGCCTAAACAATGGTATGGGGATCAAAACCATGCATTTATCCCTCACACAATGTTTTTTAGTCTGATAACTATGCATTTATCCCTCACACAATGTTATTTAGTCTCATATGCCCCAATCCATAACTTAGGGTAGGATAGTTGTCCATGTTTTTCCCAATCCTTGAAAATGGTCCTTCCATAGGGAAAATATTCCTTATGCAAGGCCTATATCAAATTCCATGATGTCATGCATGATATATGATCCCAAAATCCAAGGCTTAGGATCTAAATCTATGGTTATTTTGATCGTTTTGATAGACTAAGAAAAAACAATATTCTTTTAGTGCTAGATACATTACGCATCATGCTAATGCTTACTCTATTGTATATTATGTCCTTCCTACCCACTAACAATGATCACTTGTGAAACTCACACAATTCAAACAAGATTACTACTCTACCCTAGATTTATGTCCTTCCTACCCACTAACAATTATCACTTGTGAAACTCACATAATTCAAACAAAATTGCATTGAAAAGAGTAAAATTAAAACCATTCTTGGTGTAAGCTCCAACACTTATAAATCTCTATATGGCTTCATCTTGCTTTCTTTCATTTGCTTCATGCTTTAGTTCTTGTATTCTAATGTTTTTGTTCTTATATTCTACTGCTTCCTCTCTTGTGTTAATACTTGCATAAATCATGCTTTACATTGCCTTTAGGCATTATGGATTCATATTAGAGAGTAAGCATGAATCGTTCTTTCTTATAACATAGAATGGGTTTCAAGGACATGATTGATAAAGTAATTCTCAAACAAAATAAAAGGATAATGCAACCCTGAATGGTGAAAACTAGACATAATAATAAGATTGTTTTATTTAATTATTATGCATATTTAATTTCCATTTTAGAATTATATATATATATATATATATATATATATATATATTAAATGAAAAATAAATATTTAAAAATATCTACAAAAATCTTCTTGATTTTATTTTAAGACATAAACTTCATAACATGTAAATATTTCTACACGAGCGTCCTGCCCAACCTAAATGTGGAATACACAACAATTGTACTTAAAATTGAAGTAATAGAATTATTATTATAGCCATTGAATCTATAGTTGTTGAACACATCACCCACACTAAGAGGGGGGGTGAATTAGTGTGTGGACTTTTCATACTTTTCTTCTTGCAAGTTAGCAGTTAAAACATAATTGTACAGATTAAGAATAATCAAATCATAATCACAATGGACACAAGAGATACCAAATGTTTGTATGAGATTTTGTATAATATATATGTATATATGTGAATATAGTAATAAGGATTTTCCCAACACCAACTATTTTGTCTCAGAACCAACTGAAGTAAGGAGCACCAACTCCTAGGAGAGCACCAACTCTCAAGAGATCACCAACTCTCAAGAGATCACCAACTCTCAAGAGATCACCAACTCTCAAGCAAGACCCAACTTGCCACAAGACCCAGCTTGTTGATAGAACAAAGTATATCCAACTAGAGTTCATATAATAGTTCAACCGACTCTAGTAGCAGTGATCCATTATAGAATCAACTATATCTCATGATCAAAGGTATACCATAAATGCTCATCACTGCACTGCATATTCTCTCTGAAATTCACACATTTCTTCTCTTTATCTTCCCTCTTATATTTGTGCCTTCTTCACTTCTTCTTCCTGTTGATATTCGTAGACCTCAAGTCTAGATCTATCTCATCCGCTCCACCAGCCGTGTCTCCAAGTGAACCAATCATGGTTGTATTTATACTTGTTTATGCTCAAAAAAAAATTAAGTTATTGGGTTGACTTGTGCAACAAGTTATAACAAACTTGTTCATTTACAACAACTTTTGGGACCACCAGAGATCATCATTTCGGGTCTTCAAATTTACACCTGGCATCCCCTTTACTTTTATAAATCGATCACAGGTATGGATTGATTTCCTTTGTCTCTGTGATTACAGAAATCGACGCTTCCTTCAAACCATGTTCATATGATCATTGGCGTAGAACCACAGGCTTATCAATTTAAGAGACGCATTACATCCTGCCTTTTAAATCTCTTTACCATATGACCAATGGTGTTATTTAGACGTTAGGCGAGAAGATCTCTTGAGTTATTATCAATTCAACAGCCATGATTCAATATCCAGATGAGATGGATGATTTTTGGGACTTCGCCCTTCGGGTCTTTGAGACTTGCAACATGTCAAATCTCCTGGAGCAGATTTCGTCGAACATATCAGATGGTTTTCATTTATATGATGGAACCAGAGAAATGGTTATATTTGATACTTGGACCTGTATTATGATAAAAATTTAATAATGCACCTGAAGTGATCTTCTGATCAGATGACTTGTGTCCACTTCAGGACTTCGGCATTCGGGACTTCGGAGGTTTCGAATAAACACTGCTCCATTTTCCTCTGGAGTGATCACCTACTGAGTAAGTCATAAGTGGTGGAGACCTCTTATTGTTGGTTAATAATTCCACTTACACTATCCTTCCACTGTAGTAGATCGACGATCGAGAATGCTCCTAAAATAATCTCAGATCGGATGTCTCGTGTCCACTTCGGGACTTCGTCATTCGGGACTTTGGGAATTTGGACAAGTGTTGGTCGTAATACTCCCGATGTAAAACCCCTGGAGTGATGTAACTTACTTATGTCACTTGATGACATGGCATGAGCCCAGTAGCTGCCACATGTCACTTAGATTCATGATTTACACGTACCTGAAATGTCAATTTCATCTTGACACTTGTCATTATTTGAATGTAACACATGTCCTTGCCGACGTGGTCTGATGACGTGGTTTTTCACATGTCCTAGTTGATGTGGTCTATTGACGTAGTCTGGTGACATAGATCTCCCACACGTACTTGTTGACGTGGTCTGCCACATGTCCTCTTGAATCAGACAGTTGAGACTTACTTCGAATGATCCAACGGTTGAGATCTTTGGGTCTCCGGACTTCTGAAATCTCAAATATCAAACTTATGCTCTGGATCAAATGGCCCAGATTCACTTCGGATGATCCAACTCTTTATATCTTCTTCAGATGATCTGATGACTAAGATTTACTTTGGATGATCCAACGGTCAAGAATGTATTTCATCTCTTCGGGTCTCTGGGATTCAGGAATTTCAACACTCAAACTGATGCTCTGGATTAGACAACCCAGATTCACTTTGAACGATCTAACGCTTGAGATATTCTTCGGATGATCTGATGACTGATATCTACCTCGAATGATCCCACGGTCAAGGATTTGTTTTGTCTCTTCGGATCTCTAGGCTTTGAGAATTTAAAATATCAAACTAAATTCTTAAAGTGAGGTTTTTCCAGAGAGTAACCTCCTCACATATTTATACCCGAAGTGAATGATGCTCATTTGATAAGGATCTTAGATCAACGACTCGATTTGTTCTGCGATGCAGCTTTTCCTTGGTTTAAATCCAACAACCCTCCAACTTTTCTTAACCTGTCCTTTCTACTTTAGAATGATCCAACGATTATTGGGTATTCAGATATTCGAACTCAAAGCCTCTTTACCTCGCTTATCATGTCCTTCCACTTAGTTTGATCGGATGGCTGACGGAACTTCGGATGATCAAGATCTTAGATCTCATCCCTTTCTTATCGTGTCCTCCACTTAAGGTGATATGACGGCTGATGGAACTTCAGATGATTGAATTCTCAACTTTTTCCTTTCTTATCCTATCCTTCCACTTGATTTGATCCAACAATAGTGAAGACACTCGAAGAATATCAACGATTGTTGGCATAGGGGCAGACCCATGGTTCAACGCTACAACAACGCACCAACAAAGTCCTAACTACCAACCCTTTCGGCAACACCTGTGAAGTAGATGAAGTATCACCCGAGGTAGAGGCAGGGGTGATTGCAAGACTCAGGTGTCTGCAACCTTAGTTGGGACACAAATCTAAGATTTTACTACTTAATAAACCACTTAGCACCGTCAGTTCCTCAATATATAATCATTAATCACCTCGATGATAAAATAGGGTTTCACAACATTCACACTGTTATAACGTACTTAAGCACTTAGCATCAACAGATAGGTCAGATATAGTAAATCAAGCACTAAGCACATTCATATGGATCAGATCTAATATTTTCACATATCATTAGCACTACGAATAAGCAGATCTATCTAATCATCTTAAAGAACTTAGCAAAAGAATACATAAACACATTAAGACAAGCACAAAGAAAGAAAAAACAGTGTTTACGTGGTTCACCCCCACCCTGGGGCTACGTCCACCAACTCTTCTTCTTTATTGTCTTCAGTCAATCGGTTACAAGCACAAATCCATCAAAAACCCTTACTCCGCACAAGACATAAGATATGTGCAGCTCGCTAGATCCTTCTTCCTTGTGTTGTAGCACTAAGCCCTCCACAATCTACTACAAGGACCTGCACTTAGCTCTACAAGTCTCTTATAGTCATGCACAAAGCACTTACAGACTCTACTCGCACTTAGCATACATTCACATCACATAGATGCACTATTCACCCCTCTTCTTACATTGCCTATCCTTCTATTTATACATACAAAGTAGGCCTAAACATGGGTAAACCCATGGGTTGACATCCCATTCCTGTTACATATTCCTAGAAACCCAAAAAGGATCCAAACGTGGGCTGAGATCCCATGATCTCCACTTCGTCTTGCGCTCCTCCTTCAACGGGCTATCGAAGTCCCAAAATAGGTCACTATGACTAAGAATCTCCCAAAACTTGGTCAAGGGCCAACAAGCCCCCAACACTCACCTGTGACTCGTCTCGAGTCACTCTGATTTGAATAGTTCTACTTCGAAGGCCTCGAGCTTGGCTCAAGCTACTTCGACCTACTGCTTTGCTTCACTTTCTTTCTCAGCGAACTCATGGATCACTTCTTCATTCATTGGCCCTTCTAGGCACTATTATGTTGTAATGACAACATGTTCTAGCTCTGCTCCTCAGCTTTCAACCTCTGTGAATAACTGGCATGCCTTATCTTGTACTGGTTGAAGACATTGAGTAAATTCCATCACTCTGCTTTGAATCATATGAATCTTCTACTGGGCGGTGTGTTTCTCTTGAGACTGCTTCATTCTTTCTACGGCTGACAGGGCCTTCAATTGCGCTTGTAGTGTGTCTGCGTGTTGTTTTGATTCCTTGAGATGTGACTCCAAATCCTATAACTATGGGTTCTTGATGAGGTTCTCATATGTCTGGGTGCTCTCATTACTCAGTTTCTTGCACTCCAAGGAAAGATAATTTAATATGTCAACTACGCTGCGAGCAGTTACTTCCCTTAGGTATCTTACATCTTGAGGGGTCTCAGGAACAGTGCGGAGCTCCAAGTCTTCTATGCATTGTTGGAGCTATTGGATTGCCTCTTCAACTTGTGCCACCTGCTATGGAACTTGTTCTTCGGCCTTTACTTCGACGACTGTCACAAAGAGAAGTGCTATGTGAACCATTTCCTTTACTTCGAGTTGCTCGACGAGCAATTATTCCTTTCTTTGTTGTAACTGTGATTTTTCTTCATCCCACTTTGCTTGCAGAGAAATATTTTCCCATTCTGCATCACTTCATTTCTCCTCAAGGTATTTTTGTACTTGCACTAAAGCCTGGGTGGCTTGTGTTGTTCCTGAGATCATCGAAGGCGAGCTTCAACTGTATCAGTGATGCAGTGTAATTGAGTTGGCTCATCACCTAGTTTTGTTGTTCCTGCTAACAGAGGCGTAGTAGAAACTACACGGCTAGATTGTAATTCCTGTTGCACCCCTTAGATCTTGTCCTTAATCCGACTAAACACTTCCTCCTGCTTAGCTTCTTGCTTCTTTGTTATCTCTAGTGAAGCATCGTTCAGTGTTGCGATGATGAAGTCGAAGTCATTTGAGGTGAGGGTGGTCTCAAATTTGGTCTTGGTTGCTTTCACTTTCTTTCAGGATGAGGGTTTCGGTGGGGAAACCTTCCTTTTCTTTGAGGGGTCCTTCTCGTCTCTAGGTGGTGTAACCTCGCCTTTCTTTTGTTTAACTTCTGCACCATCTATATCTCCTCCATATCCTCCTTTCTCTACTAAGATGGAAGAAGTCTTCACGGATGCACTATCTAAATCATGGACCTCTTCGGTCTTCTTTATATTGCTAGGTCCAGTTGTATCTGACGCAGTTTCTGGACTGTCTATATTGGACATCTCCGTAGGGTCTGCTAGAATGAGGAGGTCCACCAACCATTCCTTGGTAATTTCTTCCATTTCATCCTCCATCAAATTGTAGTATGATTGCAGCTGTTGTTTATATCCATCTATGTGCTCTGTGATGTAAATAAAATGGTGGTCACTGAATTTCATTAAGGATCGAAACCTATGGAGGGTATTCGAGGTCATACAAGGCTCAGACTGGAGAGATACCTTCAACTGGTTGTAATATGTATGGAACAAGGCATTTAACTACCATTGTTTATTCATGTCATTCGAGTACCATAGTGTATTGAACTTCATGGCTAGAGATTCAATCGACTCAATGTCTGGGAAGGTCGCACCTTCCGTCATCTCCCATGCAATGAAAGTAATCAGGATCAATAGCCAACTGAAGTGGAATTCATATCCCTGATCTTGGGCTTCCCTATAGTCTAGTTCCAACAGTTTTACCAAGTACTGCGCCCAATTGATCTGAAGTCCTTCTACACACTTCCCTACGAGGTCAACTACGAAACAAGTGACTTGGGTGGGTCGATTCTTTCATACCAACTTTCCTACGATCAATTGGCAAGTGAGGTGCAATGCGCCACTATGGATAGAAGCTACCTTGTAGCCTCACATGCCCCTCTGAACATCTCCGTAGGTGTCTTTAATCTTCTGCACAAGAGCATGATCCATGGATTTTCCCGGGTAAAACTCTTGTGGGTCAGGGCCTTGCATGCTTAGTCCTGTGATCCGATTGATCAAAAAAAGATCCACTTTGATACGGTGGTTTAACCATAAGTATCTTCCATGGTAATAAGACAACAGTATCTTGACGCATGTGTTCACTTCTTTGTGCCTTCCAAAGTGTGGGATCTGTTATCCCCATTTTCTAGGGATAGCTAGGAGATCATGTCTCGAGGCCCACAGGTCCTAGACATGGAGTACCGAGAGCAGGATTGACCTGAGCATGGCCCTGGAAGGCCCATCCTTCTTCTTCTTTTCCAGATTTGTCCTATCAGCAGTAGCAGCATCCATAACCATCGGCTTGGACTTGCATTAGAGAAGACTCTTGCTCCATGAGGTAATTGGTCCAGGTATCATGGTATGTGTCATGTTTGATCATTATAACTTTTTTATATATGCATCAGGTTCCTTACATTTCTGATAACTACTTGGATCTTACACTAACCCACTTGACCATTGTTGGGGGGATTAATGGGGTGCCCTAGCAAGCTTGTATCCATGGGTTTTGGTTAGCCACCAGGGGGGATTTGAAGAGCCATCGTCCGCTCCCACCATACTATCACTTTACATCTTATCTCCCATACATCCATCCCATTCCCTTAGTCTGGGCATTAGGATGACCTACTTGAGGGGTTACACTTCGTCCTATGGGAAGAAGGGGCTAAAGGCCCAGGGGGTAAAAGTAGCTGGTAAAAGATAAAATCCATAGGAAATAAACCTAGAGATGCTTCGCCCAGAGATCCCCGAGAAGACAATAAAAGGCCTCTCGATAAGAAACAAAAGGGACTCGAAGAAAAATAATAAAACAAGACCTAACCAAGAGGATGGGAGGTCTCATCACGAGTCGGCCCATTATGTTCATAGGTATCTAGCAGTATGACATTGCCATTATCTAGTCACCATGCCAGGGAAATGACCCTTGGTTGCATGGCCAAGGGAAAGGGGGTCTCATCACAAGCCAGCCTTATCATTTCTACGAAAATACTAGTGGGTAACACTGTCAGCTCTGGTCACCATGCCAAGGTAGTGTCCTCTGGTTAGACCTTGAAGTAAAAAGGAAATAAAAGGTAACAAATAAGAAAAGAATAAAGGCAATGAAAGGGCTTGGAAAAAACTGCATCCATGACGGGTACAACTCGCCTCCTACAAAGGCACCCATGGACAATACCTACCCCTGGTCCTCCTTATGACTGGACATCCTTAGACCATATCACTTCATGTTACATGGTTTGAATAATCTTCTATGGAAACTTTCTTCTTCTTATGGATACTGGCCCAATATGTTATTCTGTCTATTTCTTCAACTTTGTATAGTAGACCAGTGTAATGTCTTTGAGCTATTAGATGATATGTTAGGGGTTTTATGCATGTATTTGATAAATTTAATGATGAAATATGATTGAAATTGCTATGATCCCAAGGACTGATGAGCCCATGGAGGGTGAAGTTTTTGATGTGCAGGACCATACCCGACGGACAGGTACCAGTGGACCGGTACACATGGGGATATGATTAGCTCAGACCTCCATGGGGATGAAGAGCCCATTAGATGGTTGTTGGGATGGCAGAGATAGTACAATGTTGTGATGAGCCTTTTCACAGGAAGAAAGAAGGACGTTCCACCCAGGACACTTTGGCTGAGCCCGGCCTAGGGGGAATCACCCACTGCAGATGGAACATTTGCCTTTGATGGACAGGATGTCACCCAGGAGACCTGGATGTTATCTTGAGCGTGTGGCAATGTGATGAGGTTGTTTGGCACGTGTGGCAGCTTGGAGGAGCCCTAGAAGGGCTAACGTCTGGCTTCTGGATGCTGGATATGCCCAAAAGGGGCCAACATCTCCCTCAGAAGGGCTTGACGTCCCACCTTTTGCTCATATTATGTCATTTTTCTAGCATTTAATGTAAAAACAGTGTAAATTTTCTAGTCAGCCTTGTCGGCTGTTTTAATGACCTATTTTGTAATTAAGAGGTCATAGATTGGTATATATTGAGGACGTTTTTCCCTCATTTTAACATAAGACAACTCACTCTCTTGTGAGAGACTGTCTTTTAGCCTTTTGTTTGGTATTTTTGGTGTTTCAAGTGAGGCGCAACTCTTCCTGGAGGATTTCTCTTGGCATATATGGTGTTTCTCTCAAGGAAGGTTTACAACTAGGGTTTGATTATGCATTCTTCATGATATGTAAGTGAATTTTTCATGCAAAACTTCTTAAGTGAATGGTTGTAGGCTTA
>ML788232.1:252485-274903 GCA_009831015.1 Picea engelmannii | reverse complement strand
AAGGAGCACGAGGCCTTGCTTAAGCAACACCGGAGTGAGCCTCCTTCCCTTAGGGTTTTGATTCTAGGGCCCTGCCATTGCAACACCTTGGAACCCTACCTTCTAGTCTCTAAGTTTAAGTCCTCCCGAGACCTTTTGCCCTTACTTTGACTCCATTTACCCTAAGGCACTAGTATTTTCTCCAACATTGAGCTTGTAGTGTGCAAAATCTTCTTTTAAAAACTTTCATTTTTGAAACCCTAACTAACCCTAACGCCACTAACTTAGGCTAACGTCATACTTGACGCAGCAAGCCTTCTAACTAGCAAACAAGCAATTAAAAGATGATGTCTAGCATTTATTAAGTAATTTGTTGATTGAAATATACTGTTGGCTTGGTCATTTTTATAGATATTGATGAATTGGTGATCTTTCATAGGTTATTTAGCAGAACGTTGACCTCGTCTTATCTATTATTTTGCTGATTAAATGAAATCAGATAGTTAAGAAGTACTAACCCTTTGAATTATAACCTACAAATATACATATTGTGTTGTTATTGTCTTGTTCCGGGCAGGTGTTCTCAACAGGGACTTCACTTCTTTATTGGCTGATTAGTCGGGTTATCTGATACTGGTGGTGACCTGCAAGGAGGGAAAACCTTTACTCTTGACCTTTTATTCTTTGCCTCTTCAAACCCCAGGTTACCAAGGACGTCTCCCCTGGGCTAACCTCCCTAAACAGAAAGAACCTCCCCATCGAGGTGACAGTGGGTGGGGAAGGTTCCTGTTACACCAATTTGTCCACTATCCTGTAGCTTGTGACCTAAAATACAAACTGCAGGATAACAGGATCTTCATGACGTTGAGCAGTGTGGACTGTGTGAGGTTATGGGTCCATGATTGAGGAATTATCTTTGAATTATTTCCTTTTGTTCTGGTCAGATACTTATGTGGGGAGAGCATGCTATAGACCTTTTTGTTGCCGAGGTTGAAGTCACTAAACTTCAATGCTACAATTTTATCTTGGTCAGTGTGAACTGCACGTATCCCCTTTCGGGAGGTACGCAATGACCAAGGCGTACTCAAAATCTCTGGGCACACTGTCTCGATTGATTGCGCCGCTCAGAGTTGGTAGATAGGTGGGTAGTATACTCGGGATTAACTTAGCATTCACGAGATCATCCCTATGCTTAGTTCATTTTTCATCTATTGGTCAGGATGGACCGTCTCGAGCAGTGGACAGAGAGGTTGACAATACTCTCTTCGAAGATGCTTGTACACCTGTAGACACTCCTCTCTCCGACACGACTCTTTCAGTCATTAAGTTGAGGAGAACTTATGTTACTGATTCTTCAACTACGGTGAGCTCGTCAGACATATGCGCTCGGGATTAAAATTATCGGGGTCACGATGAACTTAGATACGACACTAGAACAAATAGCAATAACGCAATGATCACTGTATACAATTCACTTAGTCTAAGGGCTCAAACTCTTAGTTAGCAAAAGTGTTCTCCTTGCATGGTGCAATGGGATAAGTAGGCAACTCGACAACGGTTTGCTTGTAATGGGTATGAAGCCTCATGAACTCTTGTTCTTTCTGTTAGGGTGAGGTCCAATGGTCTGGTGTCGAGCTGTAAATGATTTTCGACCCAGTCGAAGTGGGAGTTGAACGTATATATCAGCCCCAACGGCTATATTGCTTCGCCCTGGCGAAGTACCATGTGTTGTTGTTCTGATATCCCGGTGAAGTTCCAATTCTACAAATTTTCTTTCTGCGAAGTTCCCTCTGAAATCTTCTGTAACTTTTCAATCTTAGCCCTCTTCTTACTTATCTTTCTAGCCTTCTTTCCAGTGAGCTTCAACTCGGTATATCTTTTTCCATTCTAATTCTTATCTTCTTTTAACATAGTCACTGCACACTGTTGAGATTCTTTCCTAATATTCAGGGGTAATATGTCTTCTTTATCTGGAGTAAGTACTTCATTCTTCTGTGGGTCTTCTAGTGTTCTTGTTGCTTCAACATCAGGGTCTCTATTGTCAAATAGCTTCATTTTGTTCTCCTATTCTTCAATAAATTGTGTGATCTTTCTGGTCATGAAATCTTTTAATTCTTGTTTCTTCTGCTCCAAAACTTCTTCTTCTTCCTTTCATCTGGCTTGAGCTCTGTCAATCCAAGGTTTTCCTATTAACATGGTAAATGGGGCATTGTCCTCAATAAATTGAATAATCTCGAAATCTTCCTCTATCGAAGTTCCATTGACGATCATAGGTGTCTGAGCGAGCCTTCCACACAAGTTTATCAGTTTTCCTCTGAATAACCCTAGTCCTCCTAATGAAGGAATCATAGCAGGCCTTCCTATAGCTTCCCAAGTTCTCTATGTCATTATATTCACTTGTGTTTCCTCATCTAGAACATAGTCAATGCCGAAGTCTCCTATTCTTGCTTCAAGATGTTCCTTTTTTTTAAAGATCTCTAATAATCTAATATGTCGGTGCTCATTCAAGGTTTCCCTCATCTGTAGCAATATTCTCTCTGATTCTTCTTGGGGTTCTGCTATATCCTCTAGAGATGCCTTAGGGTTTTCTTGATTCAGATTCATTCCTTTAAGCTTAACAATCATTCTGGGGCAATACAACACTTCATGGTCCATAGCTTTGCAACAAATACAACTAGGTCTTCTCCTAGGGAATTCTTTAGCAAGATGTCCCAGTTTTATGTAACTATAATAGAGGGTTAATCCTCTCTTTCTTTTAAATTATCCCCAGCTTCTTCTGTACTGTGCACTAGGATCATAGCATCTAACCTTAAATAAATTATTTATGGGATCCTTCATCCATTCGTTAGTCCAAACATTATTTATATGCATAGGTATAACATATCTTTCACTATTCTTATCAGATCTACTCGTATCAAACCTTCTTTCAGCTATTAATGTCCTAGTTTTCAAACTAGGACGGACTCTATTAAACATACCTAGATCCATACTCTAGATACAAAAATTTCCACCTATCTTACTTCTACAGAGCACAAATCTTTCAGATCTAAAACTTTTAACTATTCTTACCTTTATCAGAGCACAGAGCTTACAGATCTTACCTCTTTTAATAAGAAATTCTCACGTTTACCTTTCTTAGAGCACAAAGCTTTCAGATCTTGCTTCTTTCCTTCAGATCCAACCTCCTTTCTTTAGATCGGGTTTCCTTCTTTAGCACATAGCTTTATAAATCGAGTAGGACACTACACACTAGGGCACATATATACACACAGAGCTTTCACAATCCCAGGTTGAATCTTTGCACAAATCTTCTTCTTCCTTAGTTCCCAGCAATCACAGTTTCAAGTCTCGACAATGGAACCATTTGTTGGCACAGGGGAAGACCCAGGGTTCAACGCTACAACAACACACCAAAAATTCCCCAACTACCATCCCTTTCGGCAACACCTGCGAAGAAGATGAAGTCTCACTCGAGGTAGAGGCAGGGGTGGTTGCAAGACTCGGGTGTTGGCAACCTTAGATGGGACACAGATCTGTGATTGTACTACTTAATAAATCACTTAGCACCGTCAGTTCCTCAATATATAATCACTAATCACTTCGCAGATAAAACAGGGCTTCACAACATTCACACTGTTATAATGTACTTAAGTACTTAGCATCAATAGATAGGTCAGATCTAGCAGATCAAGAACTAAGCACATTCATATGGATCAGATCTAATATTCTCACATATCATTAGCACTAAGCATAAGCAGATCTATCTAAATATCTTAAAGCACTTAGAAAAATAAGACATAAACACATTAAGACAAGCATAAATAAAACAACACAATGTTTATGTGGTTCACCCCCACCCTGGGGCTACGTCCACCAACTCTTATTCTTTATTGTCTTTAGTCAATTGGTTACAAGCACAAAGCCATGAAAAACCCTTACTCCGCACAAGACAGAAGATCTTCATAGCTCGCTACATCCTTCTTCCTTGCGTTACAACACTAATCCCTCCACAATATGCTACAAGGACTTGCACTTAGCTTTGCATGTCTCTTACAGTCATGCACAAAGCACTTACAGACTCTACTCGCACTTAGCATACGTTCACATCACATAGATGCACTATTCCCCCCTCTTCTTACATTGCCTATCCTTATATTTATACATACAAAATAGGACTAAACATGGGTAAACCCATGGGCCGACATCCCATTCCCATTACATATTCCCAGAAACCCAAAAAGGATCCAAAAGTGGTCTGAGATCCCGTGATCTCCGCTTCGTCTTGTGCTCCTCCTTCGACAGGCTGTCGAAGTCCCAAAATAGGTCACTATGACCAAGAATCTCCCAAAACTTGGTCAAGAGCCAACAAAAATCAAGGATTATTGTGGAACCATAACTTGTGAATGATTTAACTCATCACCAAAACTCTGTAATTTGAAGTTGTGTGTTGTTGGTGAGTCAACCACAATCATCGATCTTCAAGGCTATAAGATCTGACAGTCCTTACTAATTGCGGGATTTGAAATAGAATGATATTTAATTCTCCTTTCGATCTCTGCAATCCATCCCTGTCATTGATCTGGTGATTCCGCATCCGATGGTCACGACTTAATCTGACTTAATCTGATAATTTGTTCGATCAACGACAATCATCAATATTTGGGTTTATGAGATCTGATGATCTATACCAATTGCACGATTAGAACTAGCGAGTTGTTTAATTCTTCTTTCGTTCTCCGAAATTCATCCATGTCATTGATATGGCTTGCATATTTGATGGTCACGATCCTCCAATTGTCCTCAATCCCACGGTCACTCATATGATCGACGCCCGTAATATGAGATGATCAACACGGTCAATTTCTTGATCAGACGGCTATTGAGGCTTCTCACCTCGAGATTACGCTTTTCCTTCTGACCTTTGATCTCTGCATACTTGTTCTCTCCTCCTCCCGAGCTTGCGCTTTTGATTCTGATATTTGATCTCTGCATACTGTTCGCTCCTCCTCCTGATCTTATGCTTTTGATATTTTTCATATTGTTTGACATTTTCTGCTAACTGAAATACTGTTGGCATCAATGACAATCTCATATATGGTAATGGTAATTCATCATAACAACAAATCATCACATCGACTGTTGACTTCAATGACAATATGTCAAACAATATCCCCCTTTGTCATTGATAGAAACACACTAACTTCATATTAAAAACTCCCCTTATGATGATGCTTTCCTCCTATGAAGTTACTTTACTCTCCCCCTTTGACATCAATGGCAAAGGGTTTCTCCTCCTGTGGTAAAGCTATGTATGTTACTGACCAGAATCTGAACTTGGGTAACTCTTCCTATAATCATCCTTTTCTTGTCATAACTAAATGACTCCCCCTGTCACTCTTCTCTCTCTGTTTTTTACTATTCCCCCCCCTTTGTTTCTAACAGGGTAGCTCTTTCTGACAAGGCCTCTCTTCTTTTTATCTTTACAGGATGTCATATACATCATTTTGTACATCATAATGTTGCTTCTATGGATGTCATTGTCCTACTAGAACACTGTACAACTGTAGCTCATATTATTCAAACAACCCTTCGATTTGACCATTGATTCTCATCCATCTCTAACCAGATGTATCCATCTTTATCCAAGATGCTTCTTTACTATACATTTCTCTAAAGTTTTCTGAGAAAGTTTATACTATGCTTGTCACATGACTGCAACTCTTTTTATAGTAATTAAGTTCACTCATTTTCACTTGTTCAGTCTTTGATATCCACATCTGTGAGTGTCCTGATTTCTTGAACTTTGTTCTCTAATCTTCTATTACTGCAACTTCATTTTTCTTCCATGTTTCATTTACTCTTTTTGTGGTATTGTATGAAGAATTTCTCATTGACTTTTTTCTTGAGTTCCAATAGTTATGGTCTTTGTGGCCATATCCACCACAACTATAGCATCTCATAGTGTAACAATGTGTAGAAATATGTCCAACATGATTGTTGTTCCAACATCTTATACTGTTGTTGAACCTACCAAATTGTTTTCTTCCATGATGCCTACAATCCAAGGCTTTATGACCATATTCATTACATGAAAAACAATAACCGTTAAAAACACTCTCATACCTTCTTTGATTCATCCATGAAGGTGTCTCTCTTCTAAACTTGCTTTGAGGTATATGAGTAGATTATGGATGTCTTCCTTGGTTTGATCTTCTAAATTTTGTAGTGTTACTTTTATTTCTTGAACATGAATAACCTAAGTCATACATGCTTTCACTTTTTACAAATGAAGGAGTTGTGTTAGAACTGTCTTCATCCTCTACAAATGAAGGACCTGTGTCAGACCTATTTTTACCTTTTAAAAATGAAGGACCTGTATCAGGTTTCTTAGGAGTACTAATTTCTTCCTTGTTGTATCCAAGACTGGATTTGTCATTTGGTGATCTTTGACTATCCAAGGTCTCATCCAGGGTCATGGAGCTTTTCAAGAACTTTATTTGGGTGTTTGACTTCTCAACTTTCTTTCTAAGATTCACAACTTCTGCTTCCATCTTATGACATGATTCTTCCTTTTTGTTCAACTGGTTCCTCACTACCTCCTCCCTTCTTTTGGATTCTTCAAGTTGGATTTTAAGATTGACATAGCTTTCCCTTAGTTCTTTTAGTTCTGCAAGGTTTTTTCTTGGTTCATCATCTTCCTTCTTTTCTTCTTTTACTTGACTAATTTTATTTTTCAGTCTCCTGATCTCCTCTTCCTTTTCTTTTGTTAGACTAGTAACTTCTATTTTCAATCTTTTGATCTCTTCTTCTTTGTTTTCTAACTGAATCTTTTGCTCAGATATGATTTCTTCATTGTCTTTGAGATTTTCTTTTATTTCCAGGATATGCTTCTGATTTCTAAGCTCATCATCTTCCTTCTTCTTTTCTTTTACTTGACTAATTTCTTTCTTCAGCTTCTCGATCTCCTCTTCTTTTTCTCCTAACTGATTATCCTTCTCATATATTATCTTTTCATTGTCCTTGAGCATTTCCTTTATTTCCAAGATATGATTTTAACTCTTTTCAAGAAAATTTTTAGTGTAGTCATGAAGATAGCTATAGTCTGAATCATTATGGTCATAGTGGTATTCACAGAGACTCCAATCAACCTTTTTTTTGGCCTTTGATAATTCTTCTACTACTACTTCCATGGGATAAATGCTAACAGAACATTCTTTTATTGTATCTGAGTCTTCTTCTTTACTTGTAGGGGAGGATTCAATATCAACATTATTGCAATCAAAATATTGTGGAGAGTCTTTACCTTTATTGATGGTTGAGTCTTCATCTTCATCCTTGATAGGAATGTCTTATGTGTCTTGTCTTTTGATTTGATACATCTCTTCTAATTTTATCCATAAGTCTTTGGCAGATGTACATAGTCCTATGTTTTCCTTGACTGTATCTGATAATCCATTGAGAAGAATCTTCACTGTAACTTCATTGTTCTTCCTTGCTCTTCTCTAGACTGTAATCTTGGATATATTCTTTGATGTAGTGAAATCCTAGGGCTTTTTTACTACTGAATTCCAAACTTCAGATCATTTTGACTTCAAATATTGTTTCATATTTTCTCTCCATGAGGAATAATTTCTTCCATCAAATAAGGGAGATTCAATTGCAGAGAGAGCCATCTGTCCACCCATTTCTTCATAATCTACCTTCCAGTGTTTAACTATGTTGAAGGAACCCACTCTGATACCAATTGTTGAACACATCACCCACACTAAGAGGGGGGGGTGAATTAGTGTGTGGACTTTTCAGACTTTTCTTCTTGCAAGTTAGATGTTAAAACATAATTGTACAGATTAAGAATAATCAAATCATAATCACAATGGACACAAGAGATACCGGATGTTTATATAAGATTTTGTATAATATATATGTATATATGTGAATATAGTAATAAGGATTTTCCCAACACCAACTATTTTGTCTCGGCACCAACTGAAGTAAGGAGCACCAACTATCAAGAAAGACCCATATTGTTGATAGAACACAGTCTATCCAACTAGAGTTCATATAGTAGTTCAACCAACTCTAGTAGAATTGATCCATTATAGAATCAACTCTATATCATGATCATAGGTATACCATAAACACTCATCACCGTACTTCATCGTTTCTCTGAAATTCACGCCTTTCTTCGCTTTATCTTCCCCTTGATATTCACACCTTCTTCACTTCTTCTTCCTGTTGATATTCGTGGACCTCGGGTCCAGATCCATCTCATTTGATCCACCAACCGCATCTCCAAGTGAACCAATCATGGTTGTATTTATACTTTTTTATGCTCAAAACTTGTTTAAGTTATTGGGTTGACTTGTGCAACAAGTTATAACTAACTTGTTCATTTACAACAACTTTTGGGACCACCAGAGATCATCATTCTAGGTCTTCAAATTTACACCTGGCATCCCCTTTACTTTCATAAATCAATCATAGGTATGGATCAATTTCCTTTGTCTCTGTGATTACATAAATCAACGCTTCCTTCAAACCATGTTCATATGATCATTAGCGTAGAACCACAGGCTTACCAATTTAAGTGACGCGTTACATTCTACCTTTTAAATCTATTTACCATATGACCAATGGCGTTTTTCAGACAATAGGAGAGACAAGTGCTTGATTTATTATCAATTCAATGATCATGATTCAATATCCTGATGAGATGGATGATTGTCGGGACTTCGCCCTTCGGGTCTTCGAGACTTGCAACATGTCAAATCTCCCGGAGCAGATTTCGCTGTATAGATCGGATGGTTCTCATTTATATCATGGAACCAGATCAATGTTCATATTCGATCCTTGGACTTGTATTATGATCAACAGTTAATAATTCACCCGAATTGATCTTCTGATCGGAAAACTCGTGTCCACTTTGGGACTTCAGCATTCGAGACTTCAGAGGTTTCGAATAAACGCTACTCCATTTTCCTCCAGAGTGATCACCTACTGAGTAAGTCATAAGTGGTGGATATTGCTTCCTGTCGGTTAATACTTCCACTTACACTATCCTTCCACTGTAGTAGATCGACTTTCAAGAATGCTCCCAAAGTGATCTCATATCGAACATCTTGTGTCCACTTCGGGACTTCGACATTCAGGACTTCAGGACTTTGAGCAAGTGCTAGTGGTAAAAATCCTGAATTAAAACTCTCAGACTGACATAACTTACTTACGTCACTTGATTACATGGCATGAGTCGAGTAGCTTCCATGTGTAACTCATATTCATGATTTACACATACCTGAAATGCCGATTTCATCTTGACACTTGTCATTATTTGATTGTTCCACGTGTCCTTGCCGACGTGGTCTGCTGACGTGGTTTGTCACATGTCCTTGCTGACGTGGTATGCTGATGTATTCTACTGACGTATATCTTCCACACATCCTTTTTGACATGGTATGCCACATGTCCTCTTGAATCGGACGATTGAGGCTTACTTCGGATGATCCAGTGGTTGAGATCTTCTTCGGGTCTCCAGACTTCTAAAATCTCAAATCTCAAACTTACGCTCTAGATCAGATGGCCCAGATTCACTTTGGATGATATAATGCTTTAGATATTCTTAGGATGATATGACGACTGAAATTTACTTTGGATGATCTAATGGTCGAGAATGTATTTCGGCTCTCCGAGTCTCCGAGCTTCAACAATTTCAACACTCAAACTGACACTATGGATCAGACAACCCAGATTCACTTCGGATGATCTGACACTTGAGATATTTTTCGGACGATCTGACGCTTGAGATATTCTTTGAATGATACAATGATTGGTATCTACTTCATATGATTTGATGGTCAAGGATTTATTCTGGCTCTCTAGATCTCCGGGCTTCAGGAATTTCAAATCTCAAACTGAATTCTTTAAGTGAGGTTTTTTCGTAGAGTAACCTCGTCACATATTTATACCTGAAGTGACTGATGTTTGCTTGATCAGGATATTAGATCAATGGCTCGATCTATTCTACGATGAAACTTTGCCTTTCTTTAAATCCAATGGCCCTCCAACTTTGCTTATCCTGTCCTTCCTACTTTAGAATGATCCAATGAGTGTCGGGTATTCAGATATTCGAACTCATAGCCTCTTTACCTTGCTTACCCTATCCTTCCACTTAGTTTGATCCAATGAGTGACGAAACTTCGAATGTTCAAGATCTCAGATATCATCTGTTGCTTATCCTGTCCTCCACTTAAGGTGATCCGACAGCTGACGGAACTTCGGATGATCGAATTCTCAACTTTTTCCCTACTTATCCTATCCTTCCACTTGATTTGATACAATGGTCATGAAGACACTTGAAGCAGATCAACGATGAAGGATGATTTCAGAACCATAACTTGCGAGTGATTTAGCTCGTCACCAAAACTCCGTAATTTGAAGTTGTGCGTTGTTGATGAGTCAACCACCATCATCGATCTTCGAGGCTATAAGATCTGACGGTCCTGACTAATTGCGGGATTGGAAATAGCACAATATTTAATTCTCCTTTCAATCTCTGCAATCTATCCCTGTCGTTGATCTGGTGATTCTACACCTGATGGTCATGACTTAATCTGATCGTTTGTTGGATCAACGACAATCATCGATATTTGGGTTTATGAGATCTGATGATCTAGACCAATTGCAGGATTAGAACTAGTGAGTTGTTTAATTCTTCTTTTGTTCTCCACAATTCATCCCTGCCGTTGATCTGGCTTGTAGATACGATGGTCACGATCCTCCAACGGTCCTTAAGACCATGGTCACTCATATGACCGATGTCCATAATATGAGACGATCAACATGGTCAATTTCTTGATCAGACGGTTGTTGAGGCTTCTCACCCCGAGCTTATGTTGTTCCTTCCGAGCTTTGATCTCTGCATACTTGTTCGCTCCTCCTCCCGAGCTTGCACTTTTGATTCCAAGATTTGATCTCTGCATATTGTTTGCTCCTCCTCCTCAGCTTATACTTTCGATCTTCTGCATACTGTTTGACATTTTCTACTAACTGAAACATTGTTATCATCAATGACAATATCATCTATGGTAATGATAATTCATCATAACAACAAATCATCACATTGACTATTGACATCAATGACAATATGTCCAACAATAGTACTATAATTCATAACTTTATTACTACTACTAATAATAATAATAATAATGGCCAAGCTAGACATCAAACTGATGTATGAGACCCCCTTTGCCCAACGATTTGACTGGTAAAGCCTACAGAGGTATACATACCTGACCCCTCTCTGGATTTGAACTTATGACCTCTTAGGAGGAAACACATGTAATTGTCAACTCCCAATTACACTCATCGGCGGTGGTCGATACCTTTTGTGTAATTCGAGACTTTTCTGACAACTACCATAACCGCCACTTAAATATTACTCTCTGACCTGTCTCTCTGAAATATCAAAGAAAATCTAGGAACAATTAAATTATAACTTATGTGTATCATAAACATGAATCAATCTGAAAACCATCATAAAAATGTATCGTAAATATAAATCAATCTGAAAACAATTGTGGCACACATTTGTTAATCTTGGCATTTTCATTCTTTTTGTTTTATATATGCTCCAACCTATATTTGTTGGAATAATGATATGTTGAGTAGGTAAACCAGAATGGATGACCTATGTGAGTAAGTAGGTAAACCAGACTTGATGGCCTATGTGAGTAAGTCAATCAAAGTAGTTGATAAAGATAATGATGTAATAAATAACCTTGAATAAAGTGAGGAGAAGTGGCTATAAGAGACAATATGAATACTTGATCTATGCTCATGATCAATGGTCCAGATTCATCTAAATGTGTATAAATAGAGGTGAGAACTAATGCCAAAAATCAAGTTGTGTTTGTGTGTTTATCTATCTCTTATGTTGTGTCTTGTGAGGTTTTTGGGTGTTTTCTGTTTATTTTATGATAGCTTATGTCTGCATTATAAATATATATATTCTAATGGACTTAGAACCTTTGAACTTTTTGGGCAGTTGCTCTTGGTTTCTAGTATCATAAAGATATTTTAATTATAATTATCTTATTTTAGAAGTAAACCACTATTTTAATAATGACCTTCTACCATGATTCAAGACATGTGCATTCTAACATATTTTAGAATCCAACACATTTTAGAAGTACGGTATAGATATTTGTGTATAAATATTTAGAAAGTTTAATTGATATTGACATATAAAAAAACATCAATATCTAATATAAAACTAACCAAAATATTATATCAAGTCTAATACCTTAGCACTATATTGTATTTACATTTATATATGGAATATATTTAAACATTAAGAGGTATTAATTAAATATACCCTGGATGGGGTGACAATTAGCGCAACAAGGCCACGTGTTCTGGAGCCTGGCCTGGCCATAAATAAGGGTTGTCAACTCCCATCCCCACACCATTAAATATGGGAGAAATCCCCCACAACCAGCCTCATGCCATGAGACCTCTCACTCGCATGAGGAGTCCGGATGCACAGAGAATTAAGAAGGAGCCTTAATGGAGGAGCCTGTCATGTCCACCCTTCCGAATATCAACGAACTTTTCTATGGCATCACCCATTTCAATCTCGATCCGCACCAGCCTTGCTACTCTGAGCTCTAGTGCAATAACAGGAACACCATCGTCACTTTGGGCATCGATTTTCACATCCCCATGCTGAGAGAAAGAGGGAAGCCCCACATGGGCTCCACTTGGTATACTTTTGTTGCTCATCAGAAGAGACAACAGTGGTTCGAAAGAGAATTTTCCATGGCCCGAACGCAGCTCATCCATAGAGAAAGGAAACCCAGGACCCCTCCCATGGAATATGTGGAGGAGGTCTTTCTAGAAGAGCTAATTCAGGCTCCCTCGGAACACCTCCTCTTTACTGTATCTAACAATTGGCAACCTCCAAGCTACCTTCAGGGGGAGACCACCATGGAGACCATTGGGGCGCAGCCAAGCAGCAATAGCAGGGAAGACCAGATGGAGGAATTCCTCATCTGTTATATTGAAGAGGAGATTCTGGAAGAGTTGGACTCGCAAGAGGTCGCACGCACAGGAGAACACTTCTTGGGCATTGACAACGAGAATGCTAAGGGGAAACAGGATGAGACATAGGGACTGGAAATGACCAAGGAGAAACAAAGAGGGAATGCGACAAGTGAGGACGAGGGCATCAACTAGGGTGGTGAATTGAAGGAGGATGGCCTGGTGTGGGAGGGTGGCATGGCCTTCATGCCACATCCCATATCCACCATGCATGAATCATGGCATGTCCAGCCGCTATTCTTCGACATGGAGCACCTGGCTCTGATGTTTGATTTGAGGAGCTAGATGGTAGACCAAGTCCATCATTCCATCCTCATCAACCAATGCATTTATATGATATATGATGCATACTCCAACATGCCAGCAGGGTAGATATGCCCTACATGCATGCAACCTTTCATGCTGCCAGCTAGAGTGGGAATGCAAGAAGGCGATGCTGACATGGCCACCTCTGAGGCCACGGGGTAATTATTTTCGTTAATTTTACTGGTTAGAATTTGAGTTTTGGTTAGAGAAATGGTTCTGCAATTGTTACAGTTTAGACTTGATTTATTTTCAAGATCTCTGGTTCATCTTCAGACTGGGGGTTCCCATCTGCCTTGGTTTCCTACGAGCAGGACAGATTGCCTCCTACTTTTTGACATGGACAACATAGGCTTCCAGTTGTTCCGTTTTCCGTTAATTCGGTGGAACAATTGGCAGACCAAGCATATTTGTACATTTTGAAAGCTAATACAATAGGATACACCTTTCTTTTTTACTTGAAAAAAAAGAGGTATTAATTAAATATAAAAACGATTATATATACGATTATTCTTTACCAAGTACAATAAAAAACATTATTTAAAGACCATAACATATTTAATCAAATGTTTCATTTTAAATGTAAGTATAACCTTTGAAAACATTCAATAATATATTATATGTATACATACCTTAAAGGTGGTCAATTGCATTGCTTGATTTTAATCTCAAAAGATAGGGAGGGAGTTATTATAAGTTGTAAGCCACAAGAAATAAGACACATAAAATGGAGCCACTCTATATATCCTCCATGGATTCATGACTCAACTTTATTAAATGCAAATGAATCTATTCATTATTATTGACATTGGTTTCTTGATGTGTTTAGAAAATGTTTTGTTGAAATGGAATTAACTGGTAAATCTACCATACAATCCAAAGTGCATGTTGTGCTCTTGAAGTTTAAATGATTAAAATATTTATGCGTATGCCTTCATCAAATTGATGAAATTAAAAATATGCATGTGTTTTGATACATTTCTATCTACCCCATTGCTTGAAGTCTAAACGGAAAAAATAGTTGTTTGTATACCTTCATCTACTTCATGAAATTAAATATATGCATAGTTTTTATACCTTTCTATCTACTCTACTTCTTGAAGCCTAAATGAAAAAAAATAGTTACATGTATATCTTTGTCTATTAAATATATGCATGCATGTGTTTTGATACTTTTCTATCTACTCCACTTCTATGCCTTTGTATAAATGACATAAATAGTTGAGTGTATACTTTCATCTAATTCATGAAATTAAATATATACCGATGTTTTGATATGAACTTCAATAAATAAATTTACATTAAAATTTTAAAATACAAAATAAGGATGCACCAATAAATTATTATAAATTGCTAAAAGTTCAAAACATTTATATTAATTCAAAATAAAATAAAATAAAATAAAGTAAATAAACTTTTTACTATTACCAATGAATTATTACAAATTGTTAAAAATTCAAAACATTTATATTAATTAAAAATAAATAATAAAAACAAAATTAAAAAACAAACCCTCTCATTTAAGCCACTTAAACTACCTACATTACAAATATGTGATGACCAATTTACCTCTATTAATCTCCAAAAGAATATTAACAATAAAAACTCTAAAAATAAAATGCACTTTTAATATAAATTAATAATAAAAAAAAAAAATTCAAATAATTAGTTATAAATTATATTAAAAATAAAATATTAAATATAATTCATAGATTCATAATTCATTTCAGTAAAAAAATATTATAAAAAACATTACAAAACTTAAGATGATTCATCTCGAAAAAATATTATAAATAAAAAACATTACAAAACTTAGGATGTTGTGTCATAGTCCCATAACAAATAAATGATAATGTGAAAATAATGCACATAGAATCATGATCATGTTGTTAAGGTACATCAAGAATTAAACTATTTTTTTTTGGTTGAAATGGAACTTCTTGTTATCTTTATCCCTACATTCACGGGCTACTTTCTCCTTACAATTTTCCATATTATTTTAATGTTATTAGAATTAATTTATGTAATAATACATTTTGAATATTGAAAATTAATAATTTTATTATGATTCAAATTTTATCTATTAGTTTTAATTTATAAATATTATTAATTAATTAATTAATCATATTTCTATATTAATAAAAATTATATATAATATAATTAATACATCGTTACAATAAATGTTTATGTTATGTTAATTTATTTATTTTTCATCGAAAAAAAATGTAATTTTATTCATCTGTAGCAACAAAATTACATTATGTAGGTGCTAAGAAAATACAATGCATTGAGTGATACATATATAGTAATGCCAATCAGAATTGCAAAAATCTTGTAAGTTTCCTGTGAGTGATAATGTACTTTGCCAAAGTCATTCTTCTTATGATAGGACTATTTTTTCCAAAAAAATTCAAAAAACAAATAGTATTGGAGGGAGTTTTATCTCAAGGCCTCTATAAAGGAGCAATGAAAGAGCTCTGATGTGTCTTCGTCCTTTTTTTCCAAAATGTATTAGATTCCATGTGGAAGATGTAGTCTAGCTTTGGAGAGAGAAACAACTAGTTGGTTTCGTTCCTTGTAAACATGATTGAATGAGTAATCATTAAGAGTGTGTAGTAGTCTGAATATTTTCTCTAAGATTGGCTACAAAAGGATGTTGTCGCAGGATTGTTGTTTGCTAGCCCAGTTGATTACAATTTTGAAATCTCTAAAAATTTGGAGATTTTAGACCCCCTTTTCCCTAGCAAATTGTAGAAGTAACTTTAGAGCCAAGAGTTGAGCAAGGTTGTTTGTTCTTGTTCCCAGTGCCATTTTTAATTTGAAGAAGTGTTTGTTGGAGAGGTAAAGGGCTGCATCGCCTCCATAAAGTTGATTTTGTGAGGTTCCGTAAAAAACTTCCCAAGGCTTTGTAGAGTCAATAGGAGGAGGGGGGGCGTAGAGGGAGGGAGGGGGGACTTTTTCCTATGGGAAATGTGAGATAAATGCAAGTCCTTTGGCAGCTGTGAGTTCGGGAAGGGAGAGTTTGTCTTGAAATATTGCCTTGTTGCATGCTAGTCAGATCCCCCAACAGATGATAAAGGGCAGGGCTAATACGTTTATGTGTGTCTTTTGATGGGTCCAGTGTTTCCAAGTTGTTTCAACAGAAGGTCCCTCCCAAGTGATTCTCTGATTTAAGAGTAGAGATAAGTCTTGCTAGACCTATTTGGTGAAGTGGAAGTGGATGAAGAGGTGTGTGTTGTTTTCATTTTCTTCTTTGCAAAGGGCACACCATTCAGGTCCTTCAATGCTTCTTTTTCTCATGTTGTCCCAAGTGGGGGATTTTTTATAGAGTACACACCACATGAAGATTTTTTCTTTTTGGGGACACTTTAATTTCCAGAGTCCTCTCTACCACCAGGTTGGTTCTCCTTGTTGTAAGTCAATATTTAATGAGATATATCCCAACTTTGGAGTGTAATTCCCAAGAGGAGATTTTTTCCAAACAAGTTCATCTTCTTCTGTGATGTGAATGTGACTAAATTGGAGGGAAAAGATGTATATGTTCCAAGATTATGAGAGTGTATCATGTAACCCAAGGGCTTTGACATTTTTCCAACCGTGTTTCCAGATGTTTGTTGTGTAGGGGTTTGATACTCGTGTGAGGTAGAAAATACCTTGTTGGTGTAGACTGTCAATCAACTCGGGGCTCAATGAATGATTGACCCCATTTCCCGGCCAGGGGTCCAATCCTATTCGTAAACGGGACCCATTTCCCACTTTTCATGCTAGTCCATTAGAAATTAACTAAAAGGAATTTTGGATGGATTTCCAAATAATTGAGTAGTTTGTGAGATGTTCTCCAGGTTTTCGAATCCAGTCTTCTAGGGAATCCGGTCTTATGTACTTTTGTATCAAAATAGTTGACCAAAGACTGTCTGTGGTGAGTAATCTCCAACCAGATTTGGCTACCAGATATTTTGCAAATAGGAATATGTTTTTTAGACCCCAACACCCAAAAGATTTGGGGCGAGCTAAAAGATCCCATTTTTCCCACGGTGTTGTAAATGTTTCCTGTGTTCTAGACCAGATAAAACGAAAGCAGAGTTTTATGGATTTTTCTAGTAAACCTTTGGGGATCCATGCAAGAGACATCCAATAGACTGGAATGGCTTCTAGTACCATTTTTTTCAATGTGAGCCTTTCTGCTCTTGATATCCACCTCTAACTCCAACCTTTTAATCTGTTTTCTAGTTTTTCTAGTAGCCAGCGCCAGTCTGACTTCCGATAATCATTTGGTTTTAAGTGAAACACGAGGTATTTTATTCCTTCCTGGAAGTTCATAATCTCAAAGGGGAAAGGGGATTTGAAATTTTTTTATGTTCTCTCTTCCATCCGATAAAACAAAATTGTTGATTTCTGAACATTTATGATCATACCTATGGCAAGATGAAACATTTTTAAAATTTCAACTAATTTCTCATCATTCCATCATCAGCCGCTGCAGAAAAGAAGTATATCATCCACAAAAAGTAGGTGGGTGATTTTGTAGCCTAGGGCGATCGAAATTCCAATGAGATTCTCGGAGTGGACTTCGTAATTTATAGATCAGTTGAGGCACTCAACCATGAAAAGAAAGAGAAGTGGTGAGAGTGTGCAACCTTGCCTCAAACCTCATTCAGAGTGGAAGAAAGGGGTGTCTACCCCATTTATCAGAAAAACAAAGGATACCGAGTTTAGGCAGGCCATGATCCATTTGATAAATGGAACTTCAAAACTCAAATGAGTGAGAAGGAGTCTAATGTAGGACCAATTTACTCTGTCGAAATCCTTTGACAGGTCAATTTTTAGAATGTCTCCTTGGGATTTTGTGATTTTTAGGCTGTGTAGAGATTCTGGAGCGACTCTGACAACTTCATGTGTATGTATTCCTCACAGAAACCCAAATTGTTCTTTTGAGATTTTGTTTGAGAGGATGGGTTTTAGCCTTCTCGTAATAATTTTGGCTATAATTTTGTAGAGATAGTTGCAGAGAGAGATGGGCCAAAAATCATTGAAGGATTGAGGATCATCTTTTTTGGGGAAGAGGGTAATAAAGGTTGTATTTATAAGTTCATATATATGCCCATTTTTCCTTGATTCCTCTAAAACCTGAAGGAGGTTTTCTCCAATTAGATCATAGAAGGCCCCAAGTAATTTGATGGTCCATCCATCTGGCCCTGAGCTTTTCTCCTTTTGAAAGATCTGAATTGTTTCTTTTAGTTATTTTTTCGTGACTTCAACAAAGATATATTTTTTTGCATCTTCATCCACAAAACTAGGGAAGTAGAGTGTTGATTTAATAATGTTTGCAATGCTTTCTCTTGGATTGGATTTAAAGAGGGTTTTGAAATGTGTGATCCCTAGTTACACTAGATCCTCGAAAGAGGTGGCTGGAGAGTCCCCTTGGCCTTGTAATTTCTAGATAGTGTTTGTGGCCTTCCTCCCTTTCGCAAAGGCATGGAAGAATTTTTTGTTTTCATCTCCTTTGTCCAGCCATATGGCTCTAATTTTTGAGGTGCTAGTCGGCTTCGTTTTCCTCCAGGAGTTTTTTGGGACGGGTCTCCAGAGATCTTAAGTTTTCTTTTGACTCTTGTGTCTGAAAGCCTTCCCACTCTGAGAAGGAGATGTGTTCAAGTTGTTCTTCGATTTGTCTTAGTTCTGCTTCTTCTCTTATGTGCTTTCCACTAGCCCAAGTTAAGGCCAGTTTTTTTAATCACTTTAAGTTTTCCACAAAATGTACAGTAGCAGGGGAGCCCTCTGTTGGATCGAAAATCTTCCAATTTATTTTTACCAAAGGCTAGAAGTCTTTGTCCTCAATCCAATTTGCATTGAATTTGAATGGAATGGTTGGTTTCTTTGGCCCAAAATTTAGTTCCAACCAAATAGGGTAGTGGTATGAGTCTCCATCATTGCCAATCCATTGTTTTAGATGAAGGGGGGGAATTAGGAGGGAATCATGTACAAGAAAGGAATCTAATATTTTTTCCACCCTGGCATCACCATTCCTCATGATTCGTCAGGTGGGAAGTAGCTTGATGGGTGGAATATCAATGAAACCCATAACATTGAAGAGGTGGGAGAAGCGGGAAGAAAGGGGGTTTGGTCGGGCCGACGATCCCCAAATTTCAGCATTTCCAAGGGAGAGGTTTAGGTCTCCACCGAGAATCAATATTTTTTATTTCAAGAGGTTCTTTTTGAAGAGTGTATTCCAAAAATTGATCCGATCATAATATGGACCATACACATTTAGAAGCCTGAGTTCTAGCCCCAATCCCTCTCGGAAGATATAAACCCTTAGGCAAGGCTCTGATGCCTAAGAGTTTTGTAGCTTGACTGATATTTTGCACCAACCAACTACAAGACCACCCGAGCATCCTGTTGCATCCATCCTAGGGAAATTCCAGGAAGGAAAGAGGGATTCTAGTACAGAGGTTGTTGAATCTTCCAGAGACATTGTTTCTTGTAGTAGAATTACAGCGGGCTGATGTAGAGTGATAAACCTTTTTAGTGCAAGTTGTTTTTTGGGACTTGACAAACCTGGGTAGTTGAAGGAGAGGAATTTCATAGGGAAACCCCTACTAGGGTTTTCGATGCTCTAAGAGACCCAAAAATGGATCGTTGCCTTCTAGAAGCGATGTCAATTAAGGCATAGTTTTGTTATTTAGAGAGGTGGGAGGATCGACCGCGGCCTTTCTTTGATTTTTGTATTCCCGACACTGTGCCTAGCCCAGTCCCATCTGATTTTGGAATCAAAATGTTGTGGTTTATGACGTTGAATCTAACGGCGGAATCCTCAGAGACGGATGAGGAGGGGTTTTCAGAAGAAGAGACAAGGGGGGGAAGGAAAAGGGTGGGGGGGTAGAAAGGGAGAAAGAGCAAGCGGATTCCAGGGGGATGAGAGGGAGGGAAAGGGGAGGTTTTGTAGAGAGGGGGAGGATCCAATTTTAATAAATGAAAAGAGTGAATGAAGATGTTGATAGGAAAATGGAAAGGATAAGAAATAGTCTTACCAACTAGTGTGTGGAGAGGTGAGCGCGAAAATTGACCGGTGGGAGGGTCAGCTGCTGGAGTGACTTCCATCTAGGGGGGATCATGTGGTTGAGCTTCATTGCCTGAGCTAGTCATAATGCTCTCTGGAATTGCTTGTTTCTTTCTTGAGATTTGTGGGTGCTCCAAGGGTGAATGTGATGAGATGGTGCTCCAGTCTCTATGGTCGAAAAAAAGTTCATGGTGCGATAAGTTTTTTGTAGGAGGAGAGTTTGAAGAATGACCATGATATGATTGTTGACAATCCCTCGGTATGTTCCCATGTTCATGGAAACATCTGCAGTGGAAGGGGACGCCTTCATAGTCTAAAATCTGCATGTGATTGTGTCCTTCATCCATCATTTTGAATTTTTTTTGTAGACCAATCCTGATATTGAGGGAAACAAGAATTCGGGCAACAACCATCTCTCCATTTTCCTTGAATGACATATATACCTTGATGAAAGTACCTAATTCATTTCCAATCACTTGGAAACATTTTTTAGACCAATACTGAGGTGGGAGACCTAGTAGGCAAAACCAAATGAGGATGGTGTCCATCCTTTCTGTGGCTGCATCGAAAGTGGGTTCCCATTTTTTTAGGAGTACAAGGGTGGAGTCGATACTCCAACTACTTTGAAGGGATTTTTTGGCTAAGGCATGGTTGGTGAATTTTAACATAAACCGTTCTTTTGAAAGTCTCATGAGTTGTGGGCGAGAGCCGCGCCAAGAATCAGAAACCCAAGATTGCAGGGTTTTGAAGCTAAAGTGACATATGTATGATTTCCCCATAAGGGTTTTGTCAGCCATGTCTGTGGATTCTTCCATAGTGATATCCTAACCGAGGAAGATATTCGATTCTAATGCTACAACTGAAATTTCCTTGTTTATTCTGCACTTCATGTGACTTAGGTTGGGTGGAGGTGTAGTATCTATTACTGGGGGACCAAGAGTGCCCGAGGAGTCACCCAAAATGCCATCCCAACCATTTATATTGGAAGGGTACAAACTGGAGGCTATAATCCCAATATCTTGGTGTGTGCTAATGGGAGGGGGGAATGCCTACTCAAGGTTTGCGTAAAACTAGGAAGGGTGAAATGTTGGTTACTAGTGGAAAAAACCTTCAGGGGAAGGGTCCAGGGCATGGGGTGGTTGTAGAGGTTTTGTGTTCCGGAGAGGGGGAGGCACCCAGTAGTCTAGTGCCGAGGAGGGGTTTTTCCAAGGAGGGTCAAGGAGATAATCCAAAAAAGAGGGGGGAAACATAGGGTTCAAGATCTGTTGGGCCAGAGAGAAAGGAATCGAGGGAGAAGGGGTAGAGTAGACTTCTGAGCATAGAGGGGGAGGTGGGATGGAGTTGGAGGAGAAGTTGAAGAGTCTCGGAGGGTTGGTGGAGGAGTAGTTCAAGGGCGAAGGTGGTGGAGTAGGGTCGAGAGGGTCTGAGTCGACAAGAAATAAGAGTGGACTTCCAGGTGGTGAGGTCCAAGGCAGGAGATCAGTCGGGTCTGGGGAGTAGTCCGCAAGGCCTTCATAGGTTTCCATGGTGACCAAGCCTCGCTGAGAGAAAGGTCACCGTAGAAATGAAAAAAGGGGGAGGTTCATGTTGGAGGAGAAGGAAGTCTGGAGCCTGAAAAGGGTGATGGAAAAAAAGAGAGGGAAAGCACCTGGAAGGAGGCCAAGGAAAAGGGAAAGGGATAAAGGGGGTGGGAAAAGGGCAGGGAGGGCATGTGTCCCTAGTGTCTAGGCTTAGAATCCTACGTCCATATGCTACAAAATAACAGAAAGTCCCCCCGATTTTTTCCTTTTCATATTCTCCAGATCCATTGTATGATATATATTATCCATGTCATGTTAATTTATAAATATAATTAATTAATTAATCATATTTATATATTAATAAAAAAATTACATATAATAATACAATCAATACATCATTATAAAAAATGTCTATGTCCCCATATGGGGTGACACCTACCGACCCCTTGATACATGGAACTCAG
>ML788232.1:228873-252420 GCA_009831015.1 Picea engelmannii | reverse complement strand
TCCACTATGCCTAGCATTCAAACCAGAAAGGCGTTAGTGTGTTGGGATAATCAGGGGAGATTAATGGCACACATTTCTCACTAGTCTTGGCCCTCTAGAGCTGGTACGATGCAACAGGGTGACATCACCTCAACCTTCATGGTGCCCCTCTCTATTATTTCTATTGTCTTCTTAAAGGTAATAACTTGGTGTGGTTATTTACTCCTGTGTTTGCATTTGGCTCTTCATCATCCACCAACAATCTCCTTCCAAGCGAGTTGAACCTCTGTGGATTTTCCTTCCCCCATGTACAACTTGTTTCTTAATTCCTCCCTCAGTTGTTTCGACACCATGCCTCGTGAGAGAGGCAAGTCCAAATGCGATTCGGTCTACTAAAGTTTGGTAGGTCAACACCGGCACACAGGCATGCCCTCTTTACCTCCTAATCCTGGTAGAATCTTTATCATTCATCCCTACTCTGATCAAAATTGGTTGGATGATTCCCATCCAATGCCTCAATTTCCCGACCCAGTGCTAAAAGAGGAAATGCCAGCAAAAGTGCGGTCACCTTGGTTCCAGAAGAAAAGGAGTTATGTCATCTTAATTACTAATCATTACAGAGTACCCTCCTATTACAAAGCTTCCCTACATTATTCCTCTATAAACTTTGGAGACTGCATGGTTTTTCAGACAGATTTTGACCATAGAACACCAGTTATTTCTATAAATTACTGCCACCAGAATCAGTGTCAAGATTTTTAAGCTCAAGAAAGTTCACTTTTGGGTGCTTATATCGCATCAATGAAGGGTCACCAAATCATATCGTTGTGTCTATCCGGTACCAGATCCTATCCAGTATAAAAGAAGGGGCCATGTGTTATTGCAGTACCAACTACAAATTTTACACAAAGGTGATCTGGTACTCAGGTAACAATTGCGAATTTTACACACAGGTGATCTGGTACTCAGGTGATCCTGTACCAACTACAAGTTTTTACACACAGGTGATCCGGTACTTAGGTGATCCTGTACCATATGCAAATTGTACACACAGGTAATCCGGTACCCAGGCAATCCTGTACCAACTACAAATTCTACACACAGGTGATCTGGCACTTAGGTGATCCCATATCAACAACAAATTCTACACATAGGTGATCCAGTACTTAGATGATCCAGTACTAGTAAGAATGTGATGGGTAAATCTTCATCATGTTTCCAAGTCACTGTCAAATTATTAGCACAAGGACATACATATTCAACACTCTTTTTTTCGTATTATTTAAAGGAATTAGACTAAATATGCGTTTAGAAAATCTGATTTCTCTTGGGTCATGACGTACCCTATTTTTTCATGAATCTTTGTAGAAATATTAGACATCACCTCCATAAGAAGGAAGTGTCCTACGAAACATCAAGAATGCAAAATCACGATGTATTTTATCGGATCAAACTCCCTCTGTCTATCTGATACATAAACCCCATGATTAGTTATCGTACCATATGAGACGATGTGAACCACGAATCTCAACATATCAAGTAATGATCCCAGTCGATTTCATATACACGAGTCCCGATCATAACAACCACCTCCTTTCATGAATATTGTTCGCCCCCAAGCTTCCCACGAATCTGGAAACCGTTAGTAGATCAGACTTACCTCACCATATCATCATGAGTATCGACGTGACCATTGTAATCTACACTTCCATTCATAAATGCTCCTCTGGATGGCTTTGCCATCCAGATGAGCATTATTTACCCTTGTTGTCACACTATCTATAGACACCCTATGCCTTTGTATCCCTCATAGGTCCCTCCCAACTGATACTCTATCATCTGGTACTCAACCCTCTATCTGTGCCTTATCGACCTAAGAGAATTGCTTAAAATAGAATGGGGGTCGACAGGCATGAGACAATATTTCAAATATACAAAGAAACAACAGAATATCGGGCTTGCAAGAAAAAATATGAACAGGCAAGGTGGGTTCCATTCTTGGAGAAATTTAAGGGTCATCATGAGGGAATTTCTCTCAACTTCGCACAGACATATGATGGAGAGAATGTGCAGTTTGGGTAGGTGAAGTTAAAAATTATAGAGGCCACTATAGCAGAGGCTACGGGTCTCCCGATGGCTGCAGAAAGATACTTCAAAAGAGTAATCGTGGAGAAAAATCTCTATCAACAATTCCTCAAACCAGAACATCATGACCTCGATTGGACCAAGGGCATCCCTCGAAGCTATATCAAAGCAAAATACTGGACAATGCTTATAAGTTTGCAGAAATTCCTCACTTGTGAGGGAAGGTATGACGTGACCTTCATTTATCATTTAAATATTTTGTCACATTTTAAGGGAGGACCACAGATAAATTTTCCCTATTTTTTATGGATGAGTTTAAAGAAAATGGCAAGAGGGGTAAGGTCAGCTTCTAAGAAACCTGAGACTAGTTTTCATCATCACGGTTTAATCAAACTTCTGGTTATTCATGCTCTAAAAACACAAGGGGGTAATTGGAAGTTGTTACTCCAACAGAGCTTCACTCAAGAGAAATCCAAGTTGGACGAGACACAGGAGGCGGGGACATACAGTGAAGGCTCAAGCAGAAAAACAAAGAAAGACAGAAAAATGGCATCAGGGGGTAAAGAAGACACTGTTGCGCCCAACTCATCTCAGCGCCTTGAGAAATCAGTGACAGAAAAGTCTGTCGTGGGATAGCCTGTTATACCAAGAAAGAAGACAACCACTTAATTCCAAAGAGTAAGTCCTACTTCGGTTCAAAGGGGTAAAAGAAGAAAAGAGGGTTCAGAACCATGTGGTCAATCAGATAGCATTCCCGAAACTATTGTGGAAATGCCATCAGAACCATCCAGTCAAATAGAGAAGACCCCTGACTTCCAGTTACAAAGCAAGAAAAGTTCTACACCAGAAGAAGTGTCTAGCTCAATCCTGCACCCTAAAGACCAACGGTCATAGAATAAGAAACAAAAGAAGGGGGAGACGGATCAACAAGAGATTTTAATAGAACCAACTATAAAAACCCCTCCAAAATCCCTTAAGCAATTGAAGAGTATTTCTGAAGTTGCTCGTCCTTCCTGAAGCTCGGTTGGTGGCTCGAAGGAGACTGCTAAGGTGACAAGTAAAAATAGAAAGAAACTAGAAGGAAAGGAGGTACAAGTTCCAAAACCCACACCTCAATCTTCTAGGTTAGGAATACGAGTTTGCCAACAAAAGAAAACCCCAGAAGTTACAGTTCAAGCCCGCAAGATAAAGGTCCAGTCAACACAGGAAGTACAAGTGTCTAGGCCTGTCCCTATTAGTAAATCAAAGAAAAGGAAATTGTTTGAAGAAACTCCTACCCCTGTCAGCAAGTCTAATAAATCCTCGCCACCCATATGTAGGACCACCAGAAGTATGGATAAACAGGAGACAATTCCAAACATACCTTCTCCTTAAAAAGAACCTGTGGATATTCCAAGTTCTCCAGACAAAGAGAGTGGTTGGGGAGATACCACAAGAGAAACAGAAGGAATGATAACAATAAGTGAGACAGAAGGGTTGGTAACAGAGACTTTGATGGATTTGAGGAAAGGAGAAGAAGCTCGAGAGGTGGTAACTCAGGAAGCATTCACACTGAGTCCAGGCAAATCTTTGAGCAGACGAAAGATGATAATAAAGGCTCTGAGGAGTCTGAGGAAAGAAAAAGAGGCTCGAGAGATGGTGGCCAAGGAAGTACTCACACCAAGTCCAGACCAGTCCCTGAATGAACAAACATTATTAATGGAAATTGAAAGATTGAAACAAGAAATTGAAGAATACAAAATATTGGACAAGCATATCAAGGCAAAGAATGCAGAATTGAAGGAGCAGCATGCGGAGGTCTCTACCAAACTTAACAAGGTCTTGCGATTGGTCCATTACACTCGGGTGATCAAGAAGGAATTGAAGAGTGAAGATTCTGGTGTTAACATTTTGAAATTTGAGGAATGACAGCGGAGGGTCCAATTGTGCAGAAAGTTTTGGGGTATCAATTTTTGGTAATGTTGCATGAGGACATGCAACATCTTCAGCATGGGGGAAATGTTGAGTCTCCATTTTGATATAAGATAATACCCTATCTTACCCTATATCTAAGCCTTTTTTCCTCTGTTATAAACCTACACTGGACTATTTCCTCCTAAAACACATGTCTAATAGCTATGTCATGTCTACAAGAGGTAATTGCTGATTTAAAGCATGTTTGTTTAACTTTATTTAATTAATTCGATTGAAAGTGTTTTATTTTGTATAGTTCTAATAATTTGATTTATGAAGCAGTCTATCCGGCACTACCAGACACCATGTAATCCGGTACCAAATCCATTATGGTGCCCAAGACAATTTTGATCCGGTACCAACTCCATTCTGGTACCAAGGCATGCACTATTCCGGTACTAGACTCGCGACTGTGTGCAATTCGGTACCAAAAACTCTATTTCCAGAATGTGTCAGTTGGACCGGGATAATGGTGAAGAACCTCTGTTTCCAGAATGTGTCAGTTGGACCAGGCTAATGATGAATATTTTGAGAAGACAGTTGGATAGAAGCGTCTAAATCAGTGTTCCAGTTGCAAGAGACTCCATCGCTCATGCACTTCGTGTCATGAGGATGGAGTCGACTCCTCAAAATTCAATGTAAATCTTAATTCTGGAATTTCCCAAACTGTTTAATGTTTATCCATAAATATTGGTAGTATCGGCTTACCTTATATAAGGAATGCTTTGTAGAAAGGAATGTAAGAAATATACGTTAAGAATCAGATAGTACTTGTCGTCGTGATGTATGAAGTAAAAGACTATTGATCCAATTTACCAGCTGAATTAATACAAAAGATCTTTCATGTCAATTCTTGGATGTGAGTGAAAGTTTTAGTTTGTTAACTCCTTAAGAGGTTCCTTGTTGCTTCAGCAAGGGCCCACCACCCCAACTAAGGTAAACCTCATTGTATATGTTCTGTGTGTTTGTGTGGATAGTTTACAGCAGCGTGTGTGTGTGATTAATCTTTAATTCATTCTTAGGATTGAGCATCGAGTTCATTATTTTGGATTGGTGTGTAACAACAAGTGTTATATCAAATAGAAATTTTATTCTCAGATGTTGAAGATAGCTATCTCGTAATTTGAAGTGTGAGACTGATATTTTAAGTTTATTATTGTAGTATCACAAGGGAACAAGAGACTTTATCTTTCATCTTCATGTGTTGTAATAAAGTCTTTCAGTTATGCTGAATTTCCCTCGTGTTGGTTTGATTGAGTTACATGAGATTGAAGTTGGCTTTTGTTTCCAGAATGGTTGGAATTGATTGCTTTAATTTCTACAGGAAACAAGCTTCTTAAAGTTCATCTTTTCAATACAAGCGCCTAACGTGAACAGACTTGTTTCTCTGAGACAACATTTCTTTGATTGACTGTTTGCCTAGGTTTCATTATTAGTTTTCTCTTTTAGGTTTAGAATATACTTTGAAGTGTTTAGAGATCTTAGAAATGGAATTTTCATGTTATTAATTATTTCCTATATGCAACAGACTTAGATAGGTTACTTGTTCTCGGCACATATGGTGTAACGACTCTTTCAATTACGAATCTCGGATTGACATTTAAATGAGTGTGAGATATATATTGAACATATTTATGCACCAACATTTTGGCACCGTTGTCGGGGAGTTGTAAACAATAATCGGTAGCATATTTTTTTTTTGGTTTGATGAAGTATTGGATTGGATTTGAGGGTAATCTGAGGGCGGGGAGAAGACAGTAAGACGAAAGGTAAGAACCTACGCATCCACTTTGGTGGGGTTTCCCCAAATTTAGGTTGTCCTCCTACCTCTAATTAGGAGTCTTCGTTTTCATTGATTTCATTTTTTTTATGAGTAGGTACAGGGATAATAAAGGTAGATTTATTGCTCCTAAAATCTCAGAAAAAACCAGAAAAAAAAAAACAACAAAGAAAACTCCCCCTTATACTAATTCATCGAAAACTCATGCAAGAAAAATTCTTAGAGGAGAGAGCTCAAAGGAAGCAACTGAAACAACATCAAAAGGTACTAGATATGAAGCCACTATCCAGATCAAAAACATAAGGCAGCAAGAAAGGGAGGCAGCGCTGGCAACCCCATCTAGAGGAGAAACTGGAAAAGAAGCAGAGGTGATAATAGAAGAGGTTGCATCTGCTGTTGGAAAGCCACACAAAACCTTGGAACAACCAGAGATACCAGATAACCCAGTGGTGGAACAATCACTCAGTGGAGAAAATTCACCACCTCCCTATAGAGTGCTTGGAGACATGGCATAAGAAGAGAGAAACATAGCCAATGAAAAGAGACATTTGGATTCCCCATACTGGATATGGCTAAAGACGTTTCTATGAAGAACATTCCATTATCTTCACTTCCTCATTTCAGAGGTATGTTGACAGAAGACCCTGACTCGTTTCTATTTGAATTTGACATATTGTGTAGGAGCTATAACTACACAGTTAATGCTAAAAAATTAAAACTTTTCCCAGCCACACTAAAAGATTCGGCACTACAGTGGTTCATGAGCTTAGGGGAACACACAATTTTGTCTTGGGATGGTATGAAGGAGACCTTCCTCCATAAATACCAGGATTACTGTAGACCTAGAGATGATAGGAATGATATATTCAAAATGCAACAATCAGAAGAAGAAATCTTAGAAGACTACTTAGAAAGGTTCTTATACAATTACCAAAAGACTAAGCAGTTTTCCTTAGATAAAGCTACAGTTAGGATTGTCTTTCTAAAGGGTGTGAGGGTCGATTGCATTGAAGTGTTAAACCTTATGAGTTCTGGGGACATATACCACAAACCATTTGCAGACATAGCAGAATATTGTAAAAGATACTCTCGCAGTCAAGCTAAAACAGGGAAAAGTATAAGGGACTCTACCAACAAAATTGCTAAAACCACTTCCAAAGGTGTCACAAGGATTGAGCTAGGAAATCTATTGGAAAACTTTAAAACATATATCCTACACACCATCATCTCCCAACTAGATACCATGCAAATTAAAATAAAACAAGAGGAAGAAAATGTTGTGTTAGCAATCTTCTGTCATCAGTGTAGGAGGAAACACCCTAAAAAGGAATTATGCCTCAATGTTATTGAACTCTGTGGTATTTTCACAGAGGACCATCCTACTAATGAATGCCCTTCTCTCCCCAGACTCAAGTCCATGTTCAAGGGAGGAGGACAACCTAAGACATCTTACCCCCCTAGGAGACCTTGGAGACAACAAAACCCCAACATGTTTTTCGACCAATTACAAAATACCCCCAACAGCAATGGGTACCCCCCATGTCTTATCCTCAGTGGTCAACACAAACCCAACCTTGGCAACAGGGGTGGAGAGGACCTGTATATGGAAATGTCCCCTTTCAACGAACAAATTTTCCCACCTATCCACAATATCCTTTGAATAATTCACAATTGCTCCCAGGTTTTAACCCCCCTGCTCTTCTTCCACCTCCACAACCACAACAACCACTTGCACTACCCATGAATCCAAATATGCAGCAACCAATGCAAGATGCACCCATCCAAAACCCTCCTCGGCCTACTCCTATTCTTGCACTACCTATCCCTAACCCAAATAACAGACCGACACAACCTATACAAAACGTTGAAGTACAAACCTTTCCTACATATGTAATAATTCCAGCTCCATTTAATGGAATTGAGTTAAGGTCAGGAAGGATTGTAAACAAAAAAAATCCCACTATGGTCATTCAAGAGGAACACGTGCATAATCACACAAACCAAGAGGAACAAATAGGTGCCCAAATGGTTCAAAGAGAAGAACAGATGACTGATCTAATGAACGAAGAAAGAAACACTCCAGTACCACAAGAAATCCCTTCTTCCAACTCCTTTGCAGCAAAAACACCCCATGAAGTGAATCCCCCTTACCCAGAAAGGTTGCTCATAAAGAAAACCGTGGAACCTCTAGAACATAATCTAGAGACTAAACTCTCGAATATATGTGTAAAGATCCCACTACTACAGGCCATTAAAGACGTACCTATCTATGCTAAAATTGTAAGGGACCTTTGCATTAAAAAGCTAGGGAGAAAGAGGAAGGAACCTCTTGTCATACGGGTGGTAGGACAGTTATCCGAGTTTATAACATAAATGTCTTCCATGTATAGTGATCCAGGGAACCCAGTGGTAACCATAGAAATCAATGGTGTTGTCTTGCCTAACACATTGATTGATCTAGGGGCAGCAATAAATGTGATGTCAGTAAACACTATGAAAACACTACAACTAGATCACTTAAGACCTACACAAACTTTGCTAGAGCTTGCAGATAAATCAGTCATCACCCCAGGAGGAAGTTTAGATGATATAACAGTGACATTGGCCTCTTGGGAATACCCTGTGTATTTCTTGGTAATCCATCCCAAATCCCCCAAACCAGGACACCCAATGGTACTAGGCCGACCTTGGTTGGCCACTGCTGATGCATTCATCAGTTTTCGATCTGGAGAAATGACAATTTCCAATGGCACTCAAAGTCAGAAACTTATCCTTTCCCCCCCCTCGCCCAACTAGCCACAGAAGTCCCTCTCTGGTTGGAGAATCCGTATGGGGAGGAGGACTGTACCCAGCCCTTGTTGACACTTGAACAAGTAAAAGGAGTACAAGAACACTCTGAAGAACAAATCCTAAGTCTATTCTTGGTTGCTTCGGAATGCATTGACTATCCCCAATCTTTTCCCAACTACACACACATCTTTAGCCCTGAATTTCAAGAGATTTGGCACCATTCCACTTCTACAATAGTCACTCTTTCGCAAATAGATGAAGGGAAGGAGTCTACTATCCAAGCTGTAGAAATCAGTCCTGGGAAGTCCCTGTATATCAATGCCAACCTAGAAATAGATCAACAACAAAAGCTGGTACAAATAATTCAGGAGAAATTCGATGTGTTTGCATGGGATTTCTTTGACATGAAAGGGATCCACCCAGATACATGTATGCATCATATTTACACTAACAATCAAATCAGACCTATCCAACAGCCCCATAGAAGAATGAACCCGACCTTGAAAGATATAGTAAAGGAAGAACTCCAAAAGCTCCTACAAGCCAATTTCATTTACCCTATATCAGATAGCAAATGGGTCTCCCCATTAGTTATTGTACCCAAGAAAAATGGGAAATGGAGGATTTGTGTGGACTTTCAAGAATTAAACAAGGCCACTTATAGAGACTACTTCCCTTTACCTTTCATAGATCAGGTCTTGGATACTTTATCTGGGAAGAGGAATTTTGTTTTCTGGATGGGTTTAGTGGCTACAACCAAATACAAATTTCACCAGAAGACTAGGATAAGACCACATTCACCTACCCTTGGGGAACCTATGCTTATAGGGTTCTCCCCTTTGGGTTATGTAATGCCCCTACTACCTTTCAAAGGGTTGTCCTGGCTATTTTCTCCGATTTGACCAATGATTGTGTGGAAGTCTACATGGATGACTTCACGATATATGGGAATGATTTCCAACAGGCATTGGATAATTTGAAGAAGGTACTGGTTAGATGCAAAGAGACCAACCTCTCACTTAGTCATGAAAAATAAAAAATGATGCTTACTGAAGGAATCCTTCTAGGTCACCACATCTTCGGTACCGAAATAAGAGTGGACCCTGCCAAAATTGACATTATTTCCCAAATTAAGATCCCTAGTTCACAAAAGGAAATCAGAAGTTTCCTAGGGCATGTCGGCTACTATAGGAGGTTTATTGAAAAATTTACAAACCTAGCTGCCCCCCTTTTCAAACTACTAACAAAAGATGTTGATTTCTGTTGGGATGAGCAATTCCAAATCTCCTTTGAAATCTTAAAAACAAAACTTTCAAGTGCTCCTGCTTTGAGAGGACCAAACTGGTCTCTTCCTTTCCATATCTGTACAGATGCCTCAGATACCGCTTTGGGAGTTGTATTAGGACAAATGGAAGGGAATATTCCCTATGTTATATACTTTGTTAGTAAGAACCTCTCACCTGCTAAAGAAAACTATATTGTCACAGAGAAAGAATTCTTATCAGTAGTACATGCCATCAACAAGTTTAGACACTATATAACAGGATACGAAGTTTTTGTGCACACAGATCACTCAGCTATCAGATTTCTAATGAATAAACCAGTTACAAATGCTAGAGTAACTAGATGGCTCTTGTTACTACAAGAATTTAATATCACTATTATAGATAGGCCTGGAAGAGATAACTTGGTTGCTGATTTTCCATCTAGGCTTATGCATACAGGTGACAGTACTCTAGTAGATGATGATTTTTCGGATGAGAATTTATTTGCCATTTCTACTTTCACCCCTTGGTATGCAGACGTAGCCAACTATTTGGTAACTGACAAGCTACCTCAAGGAATGACATCCAGAGAAAAATAGAGAATCATTCAGCTAAGTGCCAATTATATGTGGCATGAAGATACCTTATACCGAACGGGACCTGATTTGGTAATCAAAAGATGTGTCCGGGAAGATGAAATGAAGGATATCTTCAGAGCCTACCATGATGGCCCATGTAGTGGCCACTTTGTTGACAAAAGGACAGCTTACAAAATCTTACAATCTGGCTATTATTGGCCGACCATTTTTAAAGATGCAAAGAAATATGTGGCCAGTTGCGATGATTGCCAAAGAATGGGAAGACCTACATCAGTCGATGAAATGCCACTCCAAGCCCAAGTAGTAATCGAACCCTTTGAAAAATGGGCCTTAGATTTTGTAGGACCTATCAATCCCATGTCCCGGAAGAAAAAGTACATATTAGTTTGCACAAACTATGTAACAAAATGAAGCCAAGGCCCTATATTCAACCAATGAACAATCTGTTGTAGATTTTCTCTTTGAGGAAATTTTCACTCGTTTCGGGGTACCTCGAGAGATAGTCACTGATCAAGGAACACAATTCACCTCAAATTTGGTTAAGGCCCTTACCGAACAATACAATATCAGACACAAAAAGTCCTCACCCTATCACCCCCAAGCCAATGGCCAAGTAGAATCGACCAACAAAGTGATAGAATCCATCCTCACTAATAATATTCAGCTGCATCACAAAGACTGGGCTGATAGGTTGCCTGAGGCCTTGTGGGCCTACAAGATAGCCTAGAGAAATACAACAGGCCATACATCGTATGAGTTGGTATATGGGAAGCAGGTACTACTGCCCATAGAGTTTTAGGTAAAGACCTTCAGAACTGCCATGCAATTAGGAATGGACCTGGATGAAGCTCAAAAACAGAGGCTATTACAATTCAATGAGCTTGATGAGATAAGACAAGATGCTCTACAAAGAACCACCCTGATACAAGAACAAAGGACCAAATGGCACAACAAGTACATTAAACAGAAGTCCTTCCAGCCAGGTGATTGGGCCCTCCTATATGATAGCAGATTTAAAAATTTCAAAGGCAAATTGTCTACCAGATGGATGGGGCCCTATGAGGTTGATACAGTATATGACAATGGTGCAGTAAGGATAAAGACTATTGATGAAAAACAGACTTCCCCTGTTGTAAATGGACATCGACTGAAGGCTTATCACAAACCTCTATCAAAGGAGGATTTTGTCAAAAATGTTCTTCAGACTGCCGAAATACAACTGGTAAGCGAGAGGGTTTTCCCTCCTGCTGACCTACCATAGTAAGTTCAAATTGTATAAATTATTTTTCTGTACATAGGTGTGTCATGAGATGAAGTTTTATTTTTATTTTTAACTAACAAAGACAAAAGAAAATTGGTGGTGTTCCCATGTAGATAAAAAAATAAGGAGGACAGCTACCAGAAAGAGTCTTCTTTAAGTTTTGTAGACTCTTTAAAAATGAAAACACCGGCAAGTAGGAACTGGCCTGGGCTTGACAAAAATCCACGGGACAGTATAGAGAGTCTTCTTTAAGTTTTTCAGACTCTTTAAAATTGAAAACACCGGCGAGCAGGAACTGGCCCGGGCTCAACAAAAATCCACGAGACAATATAGAGAGTTTCCTTTAAGTTTTTCAGACTCTATAAAATTGAAAATACTGACGAGCATTAACTAATCTGGGCTCGATAAAAATCCACAGAAAAGCAGTAGTTAGGATTATTATTGTGTTGTAATAAAAGAGGAAATGCCAACAAAAGTGCAGTCACCTTGGTTCCAAAAGAAAAGGAGTTATGTCATCTCAGTTACTGATCATTATAGAGTACCCTCCTGTTACAAATCTTCCCTGCATTATTCCTCTATAAACCTTGGTGACTACATGGTTTTTCAGACAAATTTTGACCATAGAACACCAGTTATTTCTATAAATTACTATCACCAGAATTAGTGTCAATATTTTTAAGCTCAAGAAAGTTCACTTTTGGGTGCTTATCTTGCATCAATGAAGGGCCACCAAATCATCTCATTGTGTCTATACAGTACCGGATCCTATCCAGTATAAAAGAAGGGGCCCTGCGCTATTGCAGTACCAACTACAAATTTTACACACAAGTGATTCGGTACTCAGGTAACAACTGCAAATTTTACACACAGGTGATCTGGTACTCAGGTGATCCTGTACCAACTACAAGTTTTTACACATAGGTGATCCGGTACTCAGGCGATCCTATACCAATTGCAAATTTTACACATAGGTAATCTGGTACCCAGGCGATCCTGTACCAACTGCAAATTCTACACATAGGTGATCCGGCACTCAGGTGATCCCATATCAACAAAAAATTCAACACACAAGTGATCCAATACTTAGATGATCTAGTACTGGTAAGAACATGACGGGTAACTCTTCATCATGTTTCCAAGTCGCTGTCAAATTATTAGCACAAGGACATACATATTCAACACTCTTTTTTCCGTATTATTTAAAGGAATTAGACTAAATATGTGTTTAGAAAATTTGATTGCTCTTGGATCATGACGTACCTCGTTTTGTCACGAATCTCTGTAGAAATCTTAGACCTCACCTCGGTAAGAAGGAAGTGTCCTATGAAACATCAAGAATGCAAAATCACGATGTATTTTATCATATCAAACTCCCTCTGTCTATCTCATACATAAACCGCATGATTAGTTGTCGTACCATATGAGACAATGTGAACCATGAATCTCAACATATCAAGTAATGATCCCAGTCGATTTCATATACATGAGTCCCGACCATAATGACCACCTCCTTTCATGAATATCATCTGCCCCCAAGCTTACCACGAATCTGGAAACCGTTAGTAGATCCAACTTACCTCACCATATCATCATGAGTATCGACGTGACCATTGTAATCTACACTTCCATTCATAAATGCTCCTCTGGATGGCTCCGCCATCCAGATGAGCATTATTTACCCTTGTTGTTACACTATCTACAGACACCCTATGCCTTCATATCCCTCATAGGTCCCTCCCAACCGATACTCTATCATCCGATACTCAACCCTCTGTCTGTGCCTTATCGACCTAAGAGAATTTCTTAAAATAGCATGGGGGTCGACAAGCATGAGCCAATATTTCAAATATACAAAGAAACAACAGAATATCAGGCTTGCAAGAAAAAATATGAACAGGCGGGGTGGGTTCCATTCTTGGAGAAATTTAAGGGTCATCATGAGGGAATTTCTCTCAACTTCGCTAAGACATATGATGGAGAGAATGTTTAGTTTGGGGAGGTGAAGTTAAAAATTACAGAGGCCACTATAGCAGAGGCTACGGGTCTCCCGATGGCTGGAGAAAGATACTTCAAAAGAGTAATCGTGGAGAAAAATCTCTGTCAACAATTCCTCAAACCATAACATCACGACCCCGATTGGACCAAGGGCGTCCCTCGGAGCTATATCAAAGAAAAATACTGGACAATGCTTATAAGTTTGCATAAATTCCTCACCTGTGAGGGAAGATATGACGTGACCTTCATTTATCATTTAAAGCTTTTGTCACATTTTGAGGGAGGACCATAGATAAAATTTCCCTATTTTTTATGGATGAGTTTAAAGAAAATGATAAGAGGGGTAAGGTCAGTTTCTAAGAAACCTGAGACTAGTCTTCATCATCACTGTTTAATCAAACTTATGGTTATTCATGCTCTAAAAACACAAGGGAGTAATTGGAAGCAGTTACTCCAACAGAGCTTCACTCACGAGAAATCCAAGTCAGACGAGACACAGGAGGCGGGGACACATAGTGAAGGCTCAAGAAGAAAAGAAAAGAAAGACACAAAAATGGCATCAGGGGGTAAAGAAGACACTGCTGCGCCCAACTCATCTCAGCCCCTTGAGAAATCAATGACAAAAAGGTCTATCGTGGGATAGCCTGTTATACCAAGAAAGAAGATAGCCACTCAATTCCAGAGAGTAAATCCTACTTCGGTTCAAAGGGGTAAAAGATGAAAAGAGGGTTCAGAACCATGTGGTCAATCAGATAGAATTCCCGAAACTATTGTGGAAATGCCATCAGAACTAGCCAGTCAAATAGAGAAGACCCCTGACTTCCAGTTACAAAGCAAGAAAAAGTCTGCACCAACAGAAGTGTCTAGCTCAGTCCTGCACCCTAAAGACAACGGTCATAGAATAAGAAACAAAAGAAGGGGGAGATGGATCAACAGGAGATTTTACTGGAACCAACTGTAAAACCCCCTCCAAAATCCCCTAAGAAATTGAAGAGTATTTTTGAAGTTGCTCGGCCTTCCCAATCTCGGTTGGTGGCTCGAAGGAGACTGCTAAGGTGACAAGTAAAAATAGAAAGAAACTAGAAGGAAAGGAGGTACAAGTTCCAAAACCCACGCCTCAATCTTCTAGGTTAGGAATACGAGTTTGCCAGCAAAAGCAAACCCCAGAAGTTACAGTTAAAGCCCGCAAGATAAAGGTCCAGTCAACACAGGAAGTACAGGTGTCCAGGCCTATCCCTATTAGTAAATCAAAGAAAAGGAAATTGTTTGAAGAAACTCCTACCCCTGTCAGCAATTCTAAGAAAGCCTTACCACCCATACGCAGGACCACCAAAAGTATGGATAAATAGGAGACAATTCCAAACATACCTTCTCCTCAAAAAGAACCTGTGGATATTCCAAGTTCTCCAGACAAAGAGAGTGGCTGGGGAGCTTCCACAAGTGAAACAGAAGGACTGATAACAATAAGTGAGACAGAAGGGTTGGTAACAAAGACTTTGATGGATTTGAGGAAAGGAGAAGAAGCTCGAGAGGTGGTAACTCAGGAAGCATTCACACTGATTCCAAGCAAATCTTTGAGCAGACGAAAGATGATAATAAAGTCTCTGAGGAGTCTGAGGAAAGAAAAAGAGGCTCGAGAGATGGTGGCCAAGGAAGTACTCACACCAAGTCCAGACCAGTCCCTGAATGAACAAACATTATTAATGGAAATTGAAAGATTGAAACAAGAAATTGAAGAATACAAAATATTGGACATGCATATCAAGGCAGAGAATGCAGAATTGAAGGAGCAGCATGCGGAGGCCTCTGCCAAACTTAACAAAGTCATGCTATTGGTCCATTACACTCGGGTGATCAAGAAGGAATTAAAGAGTGAAGCTTTCGGTGTTAACATTTTGCAATCTGAGGAATGACAGTGGAGGGTCCAATTGTGCAGAAAGTTTTTGGGTATTAGTTTTTGGTAGCGTTGCATGAGGATATGCAACATCTTCAACATGGGGGAAATGTTGAGTCTCCATTTTGACATAAGATAATACCCTATCTTACCCTATATCTAAGCCTTTTTGCCTCTGTTATAAACCTACACTGGACTATTTCCTCCTAAAACACATGTCTAATAGCTATGTCATGTCTAAAAGAGGTAATTGTTGATTTAAAGCATGTTTGTTTAACTTTCGTTAATTAATTCGATTGAAAGTGTTTTATTTTGTATAGTTATAATAATTTGATTTATGAAGTAGTCTATTCGGCACTACTAGACACCATGTAATCCAGTATCGAATCCAGTCTGGTACCCAAGACAGTTTTGATCCGGTACCAACTCCATTATGGTACCAAGGCGTGCGCTATTCCGGTACTAGATTCACGACTGTGTGCAATCCGGTACCAAAACCTCTATTTCGAGAATGTGTCAGCTGGACCGGGATAATGGTGAAGAACCTCTGTTTCCAGAATGTGTCAGTTGGACCGAGATAATGGTGAAGATTTCGAGAAGACAGTTGGATAGAAGCGTCTGAATCAGTTTTCCAGTTGCAAGAGACTCCATCGCTCATGCACTTCGTATCATGAGGATGGAGTCAACTCCTCAAAATTCGATGTAATTCTTAATTCTGGAATTTCCCGAACAGTTTAATGTTTATCCATAAATATTGGTAGTATCGGCTTACCTTATATAAGGAGTGTTGTGTAGAAAGGAATGTAAGAAATATACGTTAAGAATCAGGCAGTACTTGTCGTCGTGATGTATGAAGTAAAAGACCGTTGATCCAATTTACCAGCTGAATTAATACAAAAGATCTTTCATGTCAATTATTCAATGTAAGTGAAAGTTTTAGTCTATTAACTCCTTAAGAGGTTCCTTGTTGATTCAGCAAGGGTCCACCACCCCAACTAAGGTAAACCTCATTGTATATGTTCTGTGTGTTTGTGTGGATAGTTTACAGCAGCGTGTGTGTGTGATTAATATTTAATTCATTCCCAGGATTGAGCATCGAGTTCATTATTTTGGATTGGTGTGTAATAGCAAGTGTTATATCGAATAGACATTTTATTCTCAGATGTTGAAGATAGTTATCTCATAATTTGAAGTGTGAGACTGATATTTTAAGTTTATGATTGTAGTATCACAAGGGAATAGGAGACTTTATCTTTCATCTTCATGTGTTGTAATAAAGTCTTTCAGTTATACTGAATTTCCCTCATGCTGGTTTGATTGAGTTACATGAGATTGAAGTTGGCTTTTGTTTCCAGAATGGTTGGAATTGATTGTTTTAATTGCTACAAGAAACAAGCTTCTTAAAGTTCATCTTTTCAATACAAGTGCCTAACATGAACAAACTTGTTTCTCTGAGACAACATTTCTTTGATTGACTATTTGCCTAGGTTTCATTATCAGTTTTCTCTTTTAGGTTCAGAATATACTTTGAAGTGTTTAGAGATCTTAGAAATGGAATTTTTATGTTATTAATTATTTCCTATATGCAACAGACTTAGATAGGTTACTTGTTCTCGACACATATGGTGTAACGACTCTTTCGATTACGAATCCTGGATTGACATTTAAATGAGTGTGAGATATATATTGAACATATTTTCGCACCAACACCATTCAAGGAACAACTCCAAATGTTAGAGGACCGCTCAATGAGGCCACTGAGATTGATTTGGATGACTGTCGGGAAGAGGATGAGACCCATTTAATGTTGCATAAGTATGATCCAGTCCATCCAACCTTGGAAAGCCATGATTTTCCCAGTCCTCACAGATTCACGGAGGACCATTTAAAACTGATCTTCGAGATGAGACAAGATATGTCGGACCAGCTCCAAAGATAGTGTGCCCTCAACAAATGTCTAGATATGTTGTTTGATTCCCTGTCAAGCGAGCCTACGATGAGTCGCTACCCAACTTGCTACCAACCATTTTCCTTCACTTTCTTCCATGATGGAAGTTCGGGTTCACCACAAGTTTAGTTTTTTTACTGTTATGTTCTCAAGTCTAGTTAGGATGCATTTACAATCGAATTATGTTGTAGTAATACTCTGGTATACTGGATTTCCTATGAACTTTGCAGGCCACATGTTTTGGTTTCCATGCTTGTTGTAGAACATGTGGTAGGTTTTGAAGTATGCTTTGACATGTATCGTTTTTTCAGTGTTTTAAGCTAATACAAACTTTTTATTTACATAAAAAAACAATAAATGTCTATGCCATGCCAACCAATGACTTCAAAACTATATTTAATAGAAAAATTACATCTAACTAATATAATTAAAACATGATGACAATAAATGTCATGTGGTGCCAACCAATGGCTTCAAAACAATAGTTTGAATTTTTTCCTCGAACTTGTATTCAATTGAAATCCATACTTTACAATAAATAATCAATATACAGTTAATGTACATCGCACCATAGATATTGGTCGATTATTGGTGAAGCTAATCAAAAGATCTGCGAGTTAAAAACAAAGCAATGGTCCCGAGAAAAAAGGAGCAGGGAGAAAATATCTAATTATGGAATGAGTATTGTCCGAACATAAATTATTCAAGTATGGCTGCTATTTACACTAAGGACCATATATGTGGTTCTTATACGTCCAGTGCATATGAAAACATGTTTGAAAGAACTGGTTTCTGACACGTAAGCATGTAACGCCCATTTTTATTGGTCAATTTATTTTTCACAATTAACACACCATGTACTTTGACATAGACTCTGCAACTCTTTAGTCCTATTATTTATTAACTAAATGCTATTAATGGCTTCACTTGTACAAAGAGGATTAATTGTTCCCGTGACTATTTATGGTTGTAGGGTCATGGAATAACTCTTTAATTTTTGTTGAAATTCATTTTCAAAATTCATTCTATGCATAAAATTTAATAATTACATAGAACTCTTCAAACTCAAAAAACAATTAAGAATTTATCAGAAAACATAAGGTTAGCTCAGAAAATAAGTAATTAGTAATTAGATACGTAAAGTTATCTTAGGTATAAATGCTATATAGCATTATAAAAATGTTACAAAGAAAGTGTTAAATGTTTTAACACTACTCTTTCCCCAAAAAAAACAGTTGATCGCCTTCAACAATTGAGTTTTCTCATCGTCGTCAAAAGAAGTGCAACCATTTGTCATCTTACACACTCCCTATTGAAAAGCAAGGGAAATACTAAGAAGGTACAAGATGAAAAACACTTCCGCTTGGATTTCCTTTCCTATACCCATATTAAATCTCATTTTAAAAATATCTTCCACATTACATACTTTCCCAACCTCCTAAGTGATCAAAACTATGGTGATCTTGGAATGCTTCGCTCAATGTTTTTTGAGTATAGAAATACAATTTAAAAAAAATTGAAGTAATCTCTTATCATCTTAAGGTAGACAAACCAATTAGTTCATCATCATCACAAATAATTAAAACATTAATATAAATTTAGCTTAAATTTGAATTTATTAAAAAATTAATAATAAAAAATATTTTACATTTAAATTTGAAAAAATAAAATAATGAAATGTAAATCTATACAAGATGTACAATATTAATATACATAGGAGTCAAACATTGAGGGCTGGTCCAAAGAGATTAATTGCAATATCAGAATCAAACAAGGTTGTCCCTTGTCCCCTACCCTTTTTGGCATATACATGGACAAGTTAGAAGAATGCTTAGAAAAAACAGGTTGTGTCAGCCCTACTCTCATTGGTATAGTTATCAATATTATTCTTTATGTTGATGATATCGTTCTTATGGAAAGGAGTCCCCATGATCTTGAAAACCAACTAAGAATCCTCAAGGATGTTTGCTCCAATATGGGTATGACTGTTAATATTGATAAGACTAAGGTCATGCTTATTAAATCCAATAAGATCTCTTATGATACCTTTGTATATGACACAATAACTTGGAGGAAGTGACTTCATACAAATATCTTGGAATCGATATTCACCACAAGCTCAATTGGAATTATAGCATTGAGAAAAGGATTATAGGGGGATGGAAAGCTTATTATGGGCTTGAAAACAATTGTAAATCCGTTGATGTTTGGAGTTGGGATAAGAAGAAACTCCTCTTTGATACTCTTGTTACACCTGTTATTCTTTATGGATGTGAAGTCTGGGGCTATAGTATCTCTCGTGAATCCTGGAGAAAGATAGAGCAAATACAAAAGAATTTTATAACCTATAATCTCAAAATTAAAGGAAATACGCCCTATCCCATCCTCCTCTTAGAAAGCCTCTCCCCCATAGAGAGCATGGCTATGATTAGATACCTAATGTATAAGAACAATTTAAACAACATGGAAGACAAGAGGCTACCTAAACTTTCTTCAAAATCAAGTCATAACCACCATCTACTCAAGAGAGGATGCCATAAAGATGCCTAGTCTCGGCTAAACTATTGGGGAATCATGGACGAAACCATTTTGCAGAATAAAGATACTATTAAAAAAAACGTCAAAGAAAAATTTAAGGGAAAAATGTGGTGTGATAAAGAGTTAGAGGAAAAAATAAAATTAAGGTATTATAAAGATGTAATCAACCCTAATCTAGAAGATCAAAATTATCTATCTGTTTTGCCAAGTGTAAAGAAAAAAATAATTATTGCCAAGATAAGAACAAATTTTCACGAGCTCCATAGTGAAACTGGGCGTTGGTCAATTCCTATAACACCATGGGATGAAAGAGTGTGTCACCTTTGTGACACTAAGAAAGTTGAAGATGAAAAGAACTTTCTCTTAGATTGTCCAGCCTATACTCATATTAGATCTCATTTTCAAAATATTTATCACACTACCAACCTTCCTAACCTCTTAATTCAACAAAATTATGGTGGTCTTGGAAATATTGTCTTAATGCTTTTCGAGCACATAAACAAAATTCTAAAAAATCCCAAGTAATCACTTACCCTCTTAAGGTCTGATAGACCAATTAGGTCTTAGTGGATGTTAATCATCATCCCATATATATATATATATATATATATATATATATATATATATATATATATATATATATATATATTAGTGCATTGTTATTAACTCTCATAATGGTGATTACAAATGGTGGTTTAAATCTATCTAGAAAGTTAAGATTCCAATTAAAAGATAGTATCCTCACTGGAGAAAATTATAAGAAAAGGGGAGGCATTCGTCATGTTGTATGAAGTTTATGTCTACAAGATGATGAGACAACTGAACATTTGCTAATACATTGTGAAGTAACACAAAATATATGGAAAGAAATTCTAAAATCCCTTAATATCTCAGATACTTGGATGTTGTCTACACTTGAAGGGAATTTACTACACTAGTTTATAAATATCCAAGATTGAGATGTATTCCCTTTCTAGTTAGCTGGAGAATTTGGAAGTACACGAAAAAATTTATGTTTGAAATTTGTCAAAGAGAGGATCCCAGAAATATATCCATAATTTTACTTGATATTAAAGAATTCAAAGACATAGGAGAAATGGACAAAGTGGATATTATTCTTAACCCATTCTTCTTTGATGAGAAGCCAATTGGTTTCTTTGTGACAACTGTGAGTTGGTATTTGCATAAAATTATGTACACAACATGCATATAAAGACTATTTTGCAGGAGGAAAAGGTAATAAAATGAAGGCAAAAATTATGGGTCTTTGGGGACTTCTTCACTTTGCACAGAGACTTTCCATAAAAAAATTGATGGTAGTTAGTGATTCAAAATTCACTATAGACTGGATTAATGATTGTTTAAATCTGAATCTGATGTATCTACACAGCTGGAAAGATCGAATAAAAATCTTAAAGGAAAGTTTTGAAGGTATACAATTCATGCATATCCATAGAGAACTCAACATAGTGGCAGATCAATTATCCAAACAAGCACTGGACAACAACCCCCTCAATTGTTTCTATTATGAGGAGATCATACATGGAAGTGTTGTAAACTCAGAAAGTTTTATAATTTTCTAAGGAGGCAGTACAGTATCGAGACAGAGAGTTACTTTTTCAATGCATGATAAGATAGAATAAATTATGTAAAGTTATGTAAAATAATTGACAATTGTCAATAGAAACTATATAGAAAAAGTCCAATTCTAGAACAATATATTAAGATTTTGAGATATTAGATATTTAGATTTTATAGATATTCTTTTGTAATATTGAAAAAACACTTGATTCTAATAAAATTAGAGTGCATCTATTTTTTCTGTGTGAATATATATATATATCTGTGTGAATACATGAAATTTGAAGGAATCGCCTGCAATTCCATCAAATGAAACTAAAAGAAAAATATATGTTAAATGCTTTTACAACTTCGTTCAGGAGTTACTGTTGTTTATATGTGTCATGCATTGAATTTAAATAAATTCTTTTAGATGCCCCTTATCATGCTCGGGGTTATCTCTAGGACTAACCAGGCCAAACCAAACATCAAAAACAAGCAACGTACATAATTATTAACAAAACTATGGTATGGAATACGAAATCAAATTTCTTGGACACCTCATTGTAGCTCTTCTTAGTGTAATCGATGACCATATCTACCCCGAGGCTTTTCACTAAGTTGAGATTCCCTGTGTTTGTAGTGGAAACGATCTTAGAAGCTCCATACATATTATTTGCCAGCTGAATGGTGAGTTTGTCCACTTCGCCCCCTCCTCCCACAATGAACACGCTCTGCCCCTTTTCAAAAATGGTTATTCTGTTGTGTACTCTGAAGCACAAGCGAAAGACTAGATGCTTCCTCAAACGATAAATTAGTGGGCTTCGGTGCCACCCGGTATTCATCCACCGCGGTGTGCTGGCAAGAGTCTTGCACTTCTTTGGTCCGCCTACTGTGAAAGTCTGGATATTGCGGTATATCTCGTCATCATTCCTGAACTTGGAGACACCATCGCCAACTTCAACCACCACTCTCAACATATCACAACCTCACACAGCCTGCACAACATAGAAAACATAGAAACGAAAAAATATATATACATCTCAATGGGGTAGGGGGACTGTGTGCAGAAAAATGGTCCATTTGAAAACCTAAAAGTCAGAATCTGCATCTCTAAATAACCCTTCCCGTCTCTTAAATTCGGTGGGATTAAGCGCAACAACTCAGACTTTAACTAAAATCTGGCCTGGCCCAGGCTTTGGCATAGGGAAGTCCCCAAATTACAGGACCTCTATGGATCCATATTCATTGTACATCCACGCCTTTGACATTGTACTCGTATTTTCTGGATTTGATCATATCGGATTAGAGAACTTAGTATCGAAAATTGTGCTGGTAGTTTGGTGGAATGAATGCCTTGTTTGTCAATGGGACAACATGTATTACGGAAAAATATCAGATACAACACTGCTCAGATTTAATAAGTCATGGAATATGAGGCGGTGGGAATAAGACGGTTTTCAAGGGATGGTTTTCGATAGGACTTTAAAAGTGACGACGGAAACAGAGTGACATTTTAGAATGATGGCACAGGTGGTTTTCGAAAACCTGTCAATCTACAAAAGCTCTTCCTAAATATGCTTTTGGTATAACTAGCAACAACCATTTTATAAAAGTGGTTGATATAAGTCCACCGGCGTTATTTTCCACCTTTTAAAATTAATGATACCTATCGGCATACATCAACCACTTTTATAAAGTGATTGTTGACTTAAATTAAAGACAGAGAAGGAAATGGAGCAGAGCACTCAAGGCTTGCTCTCTTCAGGGAATGGTGAAAACCAATTCAATTAACAAATGAAATCAGAGTACAATATATAGATGAGATGGTCTCAACAAACCAAATCCTAGATCCATGAAGTGTGGATCTCAAACCTCTCCATGCTAAATATAATCAGAA
>ML788232.1:193012-212246 GCA_009831015.1 Picea engelmannii | reverse complement strand
GGGGCCGTGGATGTTTCCCCGTAGGGGTTTTACCACGTGAAAACATCGGTGTGTTGATCTTTGATCTGGTTATGTGAGTGGTTACTGAAGGTGTTCGTCCTCTGTTGGAATACCTGTGTTGTCGAACATATACCTATTGGAGATGGGCACAATTAATCACCTTTTAATCTAAAATTCTAATATGGTTAATAATTGAAAATGTGGCATATTCTTAGTCGTCCTCCCAAATCAATTTTTATCTTGAAAGGCATATACCTATTGAAGATGGGCACAATTAATCACCTTTTAATCTAAAATTCTAATATGGCTAACAATTGAAAATGTGGCATATTCTTAGTCGTCCTCCCAAATCAATGAATGTGATTTACTCTTTATAACTTGTATTTTTGAATGCATCAGTAAACTTGTTTACTTTTTAACATTTACCTAATCAGTAAACTTGTTTACTTGTACCACCATATGATTGCCACGTTTAATGATTAACTTTTGAAATTACCACATTTAAGATTAACTTTTGGATTTCCTCAGCTCTATGTGCGTTTCAGGTGTATGTGCTTTTCAATTCACAGCGATGTATTGGAGTGTTGTCCATCCAGATAGCTTTCAGCTTTCACCAGCGGCAACACCAGCCACTTTGCGGCTGTGCTAGTATAACATACAACAGACTGTTTTATCTCTCAAAGTATACAAAGTTGTGAGCTATAAATATAAATGGCTAAGGAATCTATTTCAGATTTTCTTGAGGGAATATTTTATTAAGATGGTACTCTAAAGTTAATTTCTTTTATTAAAAGATTTCAAGTAAATAAATAAGTAAAAATGCACACATTGTATCAAATTAAACAGTTTATTTACATGAGTGAATAGTAGTGAATAGTAGGTATTGTCTAATACAAAATCACAATTTTTTTTTGTTTAGATTGCATTTTTGAATTTAGGAATAGTTTCAACCTGCCAAAAACTCTTAGACATTCAGATTATACATATTTAACCATTCAAATCTATGTCTTAGTCTAATTGTTCTAAGTTTTCGTTTTTTTAACGAGCTTTTATTACTTATTTAGATGTTAAAATTGTACAACTAAGTTTGTCCAAAAAAGGGAAACTTTTCACGTAAGAGTAATCTCATCTCTATCTATTTAAACATGGCATTTCATCTCTAACATATCTGGTCAAAGAAAAACAGTCTTCCTTACAAATTGTACGTAATAATATGGATTCTCATATAACTGAAAAAGCTCTTATACAGAGGATTTTGGAAAGTGATGATATTAGCTTGATCACTGCATCTGTAAGCATTTCATTTTTATGTCCTTACAACTATTCCAGCAACTAAGGAATAGTTGTCTAGCGTCTACACAATAATTAAAGCATAGTATATGGTTTATAATAATCCACTAATGCTGCAATTTGAAATCTGGCCCTTATTTGTAAATTACAATTGAACTTTTATTATCTTAAAATTAAAGTAAAATTAATTTGTTATGCAAAACAATAATTAAAGCATAGTATATGGTTTCTAATAATCCACTAATGCTGCAATTTGAAATCTAACCCTTATTTGTAAATTACAATCGAACTTTTATTATCTTAAAATTAAAGTAAAATTAATTTGTTATGCAAAGTTACTACTTATCTAACTTTTTTTCAAGTAAGTTACCATTCAAGATATATTCAAATTAAAGTATGAAACTAGGATTTTAAATGGCTTAAAAGTTTTAGATTTCATATTATAAGAAGGTATTATAAACCTTTTTTTTTCAATTTGTTTAATGATAAAATAGCATTAGGGAAGAGTAGGTTTTTTTTGTTTTCAATGATTTGAGATATGTGTTCTAGGAGAAAATGTATTTTTCATTTAAATTTTATATTAATTTTTTTTTAAAATTAATTATAATTTAACTTTTATGTATAGAATTTAAATTTTAGATAATATAGATATGTTTGTTAATTGTAATGGAATTTAAATTTGTATAACTAAGAAACAAAATTTTAAATTAGTCAAAAACATGACTTCTTGTGAATTAATTCTGAAAACTGAAAACTGTAAAGACATTTTTGTTTTGGGTCGTTTTTGGACTTCAATAAGGTTCTGTTAGATTTGCAAATTGACTCTTCAATAAACTGACTCTTCAATAATGGTACCAGGGTATGTAGTGGAGAAAACTATTGATATGATTGGGCTTGTGAAGAATATATATTATTGATGACAAAGGTTTAAATACAAACCAAATCTGATCGCCCTCTAATAATATATTAGACACAACTATTGCTAACTATGGCAAATATGAGTTCCTACCTCGTTAGACACAACTATTGCTAACTATGGCAAATATGAGTTCCTACCTCACTAAGAGGTCACATTCTAAAGAAAAAGCTAAGATGAAAATTAAGAGTGGTTTGGCAAAGAAGGTCATGTAAAGATAGTAAGTTTGTTTTTATTTTTATTTTTTCAAAAAACATTGCAAGTATTGGGTTTTAAATATTAATAACTTTATATTAATAAAGCTTGTTTTTCAAGTATTGTGTTTTAAATAATAATAATTTTATATTAATAAAACTTGTTTAAATAATAATAATGTTATATTAATGAAGTGTGTTTTAAATAATAATAATATTATATTGATGGAGTGAGTTAATATATTGATCATTATATTTTTATATATTATTTTGTGATAAAGTAATTTAAAAAAAAATAAAAATTAAATTATATAAATTATCTTAAAATAAATTGAACTTTTAAGATAAAATTAAAATTTCTATTAATTAAATAATTAAATTAAATCAAATTTATAGGTAAGAAATCACAGAATTTCAAGGAAAGAAATACAATATAATCACCTAAAGTAAAAGAGAGTGTTGGATAGATCTTAGTGGTTTTAATTTACAACATTAATATAAAAACTTTCCTCAAATCACTTCGGCATTTCCATTCGCCTGTTTAGGGGGTATGTTAGTTATAATCGTTCTTCACTCCCATTTTGTTTTCTTTAATGTATCGGTTTTACCTGCTACACGCTTTTTCAATGTTAACACGTATACATGAAATGTCATGAATCAATCTGAAAACCATCATTTCGTGTATCGTAAATATAAATCAATATGGAAACAACTGTGGTTAATCTTGGCATTTTCAGCAGTGACGCACATGCTGTTGATATTGACATTGGAATACATAACTCATACATGTGGCATAATGACTTGTTGAGCAAGTAAACTAGACGTGATCACCTATCTGAGTAAGTAAAAGACTTGATGACCTATGTGAGGTCGTTTTGTAATGAATCTTGGCACCGAGGGTTTTTTTAATAGAATCTTGTCACACTAGCGACACATGAGACAGACACCAGACATATACATGAGATCTTTATTTTTAAAGTTAAAGAAAACAAATTCTGAGTGTCATTGCCCTAAGGGTGGGAATGAAGGGAATCCATCTTTAGGGGTTTGTAACATATGAACTTTTGTAAGTTTCTTTGTAAGGAAATTAAATTTAAGAACTGGAATGAGACAAATGCATCGTTGAGGTTTTCAACAAACAAACTTGAAGGAATCGCCTGCAATTCCATCAATTGAAAATAAAAGAAAAATATCTATTAAATGCATTTTACAACTTAGTTCGGGAGTTATTGTTGTTTATCTGTGTCATGCATTGAATTCAAATAATAGCTTTTAGATGCCCCTTATCATGCTCAGGGTTAGTTCCAGGACTAACCAGGCCACACCAAACAACAAAAACAGGCAACGCACATAATTATTAACAGAACTAACCTATGGTATGGAATACAAAATCAAATTTCTTGGACACCTCATCGTAGCTCTGCTTGGTGTAATCGACGACCATATCTGCCCTGAGGCTTTTCACTAAGTTGAGATTCCATGTGCTTGCGGTGGAAACGATCTTAGAAGCTCCATACACATTCTTTGCCAGCTAATGGTGAGGTTTCCCACTCCGCCCACTCCTCCCATAATGAAAACGTTTTACCCCTTTTAAAAAATGGTTATTCTGCTGCGTAGTTTGAAGCACAAGCGACAGACTGGATGCTTCCTTAAACGATGAAATTATGGATATTGCAGTATATCTTGTCACCATTCTTGAACTTGGAGACACCATCCCAACTTCCACCACCACTCTTGACATATCACAACCTCGATGTAATACCCTTGTTTTCCCAGCTTGTAATTAATCATTAATTATGATTACCATGTTAAGGGATGTAAACGATGTAATGTATTATTGTTTATATTTCCAATGACTGACTGTGGGGGTGAAGCCTCGAAGTACTGGCCATGATATCACTAGAGGAAAGAGTGAGGAAACTGTAGAAGAGGGTTCATTAGTTCAAATGACCCAAATTCTCTTTGTTGAGATAATAAGCCCCATCCGGATCCCGAGGAGGAAGCAGTTAAGGAAAGAAGGATTGGTGGTTGAACCATCAACCACGCCCATCAATGGAAGCATGGTTTGAATGAAGAATGTCAACCCGAAGTGCCACAGGGTCTAGCAGACCAGGATGACCCGAGTTTTCTTCTGACAGAAGGAACAATACAGGTCGATAACATTCCCGAGGAGGAGAAAGATGTGGGGATATATACCAGACAAGACAGATGAGAAAGGGACACACGAAGGAGGAGGCATGTGTGTGAGGCTCTACGGAGAGTAGGAGGGACACCCAGACATGAGTGCATGCATATAGGAGAACGCGCGACCCGTACATTTAGGAGAAAAGAGAGAGGCCGCGAGCTTGATGATGAGAAAGCATATGATAAACCTCGTAGGGTTGCTGTGATAGAGATAGAGCCTATGAGTAAGTGCGAAAGTTCCCTAGTGATGTCATGGCTTGGCACGGGGGTGGTCAGAGCACTAAGAATGAATGCCTCTGAGCCTATGGTTGGGTGGAGAGGCGAACACCCATAATCAGTCGGTTGGTGATCAACTGTAATAGATAAGTATTTTCATGCTTTGTGTGGTACAATGGACATGATGATTGAATATCTGTGTTTATGGTTAAGTCTTTCAGTATTTGAACTGTTATTACAAATTCTCTTTTGCTTTTGTAAACTGCTATATCCATATGGTCTTTGGTTTACCCAATGTAGATGTTAGAGAGTTATGGGATGTGAATCTGCAAGAGAGACCGGGTAGGATTAACTGAAACGTCTAAGTCCTGTGAATCCTTTGAATTCTCCTTAGCGGGAATGTCAAGTTCATCTCTCTGGGAAAAGGGTGATTTCCTTTCAGATTATTCACCCATCTGACCAAGGGCTCGTGCCCATGTCCTTAACCCCTTTTCTCAAAAAAGGATTTGCGCTTATCCCACAAGATGTTTCAAGAGACCCATGTGACCAGGGCCTGGGAACCCTATGCTAGTATAGAAGGGGCTAGCTCTTTCGGCTTTGGGACTTTAGAACTTATGATTTCATAACCCTCGAAAGTAGCTGAAGGCCGAAGTTGTGAATCAACGAGGGTTGTTGATCTTCGGATCCTTCGGGATCCCTCTCAGTCGTCGATCTAAGGAACCACCCTCGATTAACCAATCGACCGGGAACGCATCGTGGAGCGGCACGTGATCCTACTCGTTCACTGTCAAAGGTTGTTCGTTGAACTAGGACCGTTGGATGAGTGGGTACGTGGCCAGCGATACCGTATTCCAGAGACTTCGTACTCCGGAGGAACCTGACCAACAATCTATGAAGTGTGAAAACTATTGAAATCGTAATTGCTGAAATAAATCTCTGTCGTTGGTAGGAAGAGGACGCGTGGCGCCAGATCCGAGAGTCTGGAGACTTGGATCTTCGGGGGATTTGCGTCGGGAGTATTCAGTGAGCTCCGAAGCCCGAAGTCGCAAAGTAACGAGCACCGTGGATCTATGGATCCAGGTGGATAAATCCCAATCGTATGATGACGGTTGACGTGGCTCACTGACGTCATCCTGGGTGATGTGGACTCGCAACCAAGGTGCCACGTGTCACCCAGATTTGGCCGATTCACAGACCCTTTATGACTATTAAAGCATGACACATGTCACCCCCTAATGAGGACATGTGTCACCTCTTGATCCTTGTCACATGTCAACTTATGGTTCATTCCCGCCTGACCAACATGGCTGGTGACGTGTCCGGAACTCCGGGAGTTTGAAAAATTTGAACATAGTATAGCTGAGGAGGGTACAATGAGGATAGCCGAAATGTCGAAATGAAGGACGTTCAATGCTAAGCGTCGAACGTCGATCGTCGAATGGCTAAGGCCACGTGGCGAGATTTCGGGACTTCGAGGATTGGGAAAAAGGAGTGTTTCGTGTCAAACGTCGAAGTCCCTTTTAACTGTAGGATATCGGATGAGGACATGGACCGTTGATTTCCTCCATTGTTCGGTGATCTGGGAATTCGACAACACCGTTGGAACTCTCGAAGTACGAGAGTAGCGAAGTACCAAAACCTTCGCTAAGCAGACTCTTAGCTCTTAGTTTTTAGCTTGAGGTCACGAGGAGGACCTCACTAGCTAGTTTAAGTGCGTAATGGGAGATGTAAACTTCAGAGGAACAAAATAAGATGGTTCTACTTAGTAAGGGACCGAAAATAAACCAAGGAAACGCGAAAAATTGATGCCCCATCCCTAGAAAGGGTATTTAGGGGTTGGGTGTGTTACAAATTCGTATCAAAGCATGAAAAAAACACTTGGTCTGCTTGGGCTCATGCACGAGTCATACAAAAATATATTTGGGAGACTTTAAGGGGTAACACCCTATCTTACCACATTCTTAAGAGGTTTAGTCAAACCTCTACCAAAGAGAGGAATGAAACCTGCTGCAATTGATAGATGTTTTGGAAATATGCATTGTGTGTTGCTAGCGTTTCCAAATAAAGAACACTGATATTTAGACTAAAATAGCATTATGAATGACAGAGGTGGCATAAACTCTGTTATGAAGTTGCATAAGCCAGATGAGGGACATGAACTGAGTTGTTCTGTTATAGTGTAACATTGTCTATCTGCTAGGGCAGGAAGAGTCCCTTGCAATTAAGATGGTTGATCATATAAGGATTAAGATCCTCATGAAGAATTCCTTCATGGTTAAGGAAATCTGGTAAGGACAGGTAGGATCCTTAGCAGTTATAATTACTGCATTATTAAAAGATTAAACCCTAAATATATATATCCTCATGACCAGAGGACTGATGAAAATGTGTAGGTTTAGTTTACTTGACCTATAATGGTTGCATGAGTGTAACCTGCAAATAGACTCAATTAAACCTATGGTTAGTTGTAGTGTAAGACCTATTGTTGGTTTGCATTGGTTAGTAATGACCTGATGACAACAGGGGAGTAACAACATGAATGAACTATAGATATATGAATGAGGTAGAAAGGTGCAAGAGATGCACCTACATATATACAAATATGTGTATATATATGCCTAAAAGAATACTATGATTGCAAGCTCACAACAGAGAGGGGAGCTCCGTGTTGAGTATCCCTATGAGGCTTGTCATAAGGATGGAAACAATATCCTTAGAGGAGGATATGAAAGTCTTATATGTCCATGTGCATGTATGACATGGAAAGGGTGCAAGCAATGAGCTTGCATGATGAATGTTTGGCTAGGTTTGTATGTGTTTGAATGCATGGGTTAATGCATTGTGAGGCTTCTTGACATGAAGACTGATATTTATACCAATTTGGTATGAAAGATATTAAATTTGCAAGTGATGCACATGTATGATGTAAGAGTATAGGTGTACTAAAGGCACAATATGACTGCCGAGATGAGTGATATGAAATGCAAAAAAATCACTTTCTAAGATTAAGTGAATACCATGGATGCATGGTTGATTCTATTATGAAGAGTCATGAAAGTTCTATTTTGAATGATAGCTTAAGGGGAATGTGCTCCATTCCCTCAGGAAAGACTAGTATAAATAGATGAAAGAGTGAACGAGCAAGGATGCTCTGTTTTCATGATAAGAGGCAAATGATTCTGCCTTTGAGGGTCACATGAGAATGATTGTGAACAATCATGAGTTGACTGATTTTAAAATAGAGATGTAGGTGGTCTTTGAAATATACCTATGGAAAATACACATAGGATTATGATTATGCATATGATTAATTACATCATGGATGTAAGTTAACAAAACCAGAATATGTGTGAGTACATAACTTGGATGCATGACAAATATGCATGTTTATATTCCTTATGGAATATTTGGTAAACCACTGAAGCTAACTCAAGGTTGAGGCCATCACAGATAGTGATGGATGTGCAATAAGGGAGTTGCATGCTGAAGGAGTTCCCCGTGAAGGAACTGTGTGAAGACTCTGTCAGGAAAGCATAGTCACAAACTTAATGACCGCTAAGAATTAAGCAACGATCTACAAGCTTGTATATATATATATATATATATATATATATATATATATAAGAATCCTAGATGACATTTTGAAAACAAATGTTTTATGCTCCCAAATCAAGGTTTGAACTCTCCTTTAGATAGAATGTAGGCGCAATATTGTAGAAATCTCTTCGATCGGCTACAGATCGAGATCGTGAAGATCGAGGAACAAAACCCTGATCGAATCAGGTTAATCAAGAACCCGATACAGGAGGTGAATACGAGTCATTCATCGAAGGGAAAAACTGATCCCAGTCGTCAGATCGACTTAAGGATCCACTGGAGTTAATGGATCAAACACCAACTGTTCGATTAGATCGACGATCGTGGATCATTGCGGAACGCAAGGGAGAAATAATGGATGTACTAGTTCACGATTCACAATCAACCAAGATTGTTGATCTTGACAGGTTAAGAGATTAATGGCTCACACCGATTCCATTATCGACGAGCACCTTCCATTGCGGAGATTGGGAGGAGAGTTAAACCATGAGCTAGTTGAGGTTCTACAATCCCTTGCAGTCGTTGGATCTGGGGGATGACGGATCTACACCATTGATCAACAGACAAGGGATTAATCCATGGTCATAATGCATGGACACGAGAGATGAAAGGATAGCGCTTGGAAAGAATAGAGCCGAAGTCACAACTCTCGGTCGTATGAAGATAAAAAAAATAGAGTTCCTCCGAACCAGTCAAGGAAGATAGAGTTTAGCAATTTTCGTTAGACTGTGGTCACGGGGTCTGGTTCTATGGGAAAAGGGTTGACAGAACGATGAAGAACATTCGATCCTATTAGTGATCAAATAGGAAGAGAGAATAATGATCGATCCTCAACAACCCCTTGCGGTTTTAAAGCACCCTAAGACGAATAGGGGAATAACCATGGAAAGAGCATGGAAGGTGCATCCGAATAACTCAGTTGGACTGAAATTCCAGGGCTGTGTAGAAGAAGTTGGACCAAGGAAGAGTTCCTTGACTCCTTCCTGGTTGTTTATTGTATCTCTCTAGTATGAGAGATTGATTTACTAATGCAGGTAAGTGTTTTGACATCATAGTAATTATGGTTGCATGACTGTAGAAACAATTGAAAATTGTTTGTGTTTCACTCACGAAAACATTAAGGATAACGTGAAGAAGTGCATAAGGATATGCTAGGAAATATTTGAAAATGTCTTGTTGAAATGATATATATACATTTTTAATTTACATGACAATTAATGTAATTATGATGTATGTCATGTGTACAGGGAAATTGGAACTGTTGAGAGAGATAGTTTCCAATGATGGACAACCTCAAAGCAGAGGATAACTAGGAGAAGTCTGATGTTGAAAGATTGTCGAAGGGAGTTTAAAGGTCCCCATGGAGCACCACTGATGAGGTAATATCAGAAAAAGGGTGCTAGTAGCTAGGACAGGTATAAAAATGTTCATGCATGTATGGTATACGGTATGAAGGGAATTGGTAATAACCCCCTTCTGAAAAGATTTCAATATCTTAATGATATGCACATAATTTTTAAGTGGTTGTTGTATGCCATTGATACCCAAGTAGGGTATGATTAAGTAAACATAACCTGAATAACAGAGAGAGGAATTCTATGCCAGCCAAAGATGATTTATAATCCTTGCAAGAAAATGCAGGAGTAAAGAGTACCCAGGGTACAACGACCAATATAGGGAGATTGGGAATAGGGGTGCTTGTAGTTAGCACAATGCATGGGATTGCTTTGAGGAAATACATGTTCGCATAAAGGACATACAAGGGATTTTCCATTGAGGAAGGAGGGCCTTCCAATATTTTAGTTACATTGTATAGGTTTCAAATAAAAGCAAATTTGGGTGGCCAAGATTGTTGGCACCCTGGTTACTAATGAAGGAAGAATGTTTGGGTGCATTCAAGAGAAACTTATAGTTTCATATGTACTGATTTGGGATCATGATCATCTTGTAGCAGGAAACACAGTCATGTTGCAATAATGAATGAGAATGAATAAACCATATGCTGAAGAGCTTGGCTAAGCTCCAACACGCCATGGAAAAGTGCTTGTCATAAAGTGTGGAAACTTGAATATCAATGCAAGGGTGCATTGGGTGTGAATATGGCCATGGATATTGGCACCATGGATTAAGTTCACTTAATGATTGAATTACAGTTTGAAAAGTCTGGTAGGATGAAATGATGCATAGGTAAGGAATGAGGTTTCCTTTCATGTTTATATAAATGTGATGCAACTGTTAGAATGCACAATTTAAGAAATGTTTGTAATTCCATTTTAAATGTGTTGTGAGAATGTATATACATGAAAAACTAATAGTTTGTTTGGCTCTATAAAGAATGAATTGTAGGAAGAAAAGGGTCTTGGATATGGACGTGATGAAATCCCATAATGAAGACCAATTTCCAGCTAAGCCAAATTATTATGTGAAGGAAAGTCCCATGCTCATGAATATGTCCCTGTGCAGAAGAAATCTGAAACTAAATGAAGAATGTGGAAATCTGTGGGTAACAGAATTGCAAGAAAATTCTAAATTGGAAATTGATGATAATTTCTCATAATTTTGTATCCCTGTGATACAGGTGAGATGAAAAATATCTGTTTAGGGAGAACAGATGGAGGATGTCAAGCCGGAAAGCTTGAAAGATTCTACTGTTGAGACATGAGAACCCTGTGGTAAGCCATGATCGCCATAGAACATGTTGTGATGTGGTAACACAAGCCAAAGGGACGCCTCGGTAGAGCAAGTCTAAGGGACGCTTTGACTATAAGGCTCAATGAAGTCTCTGAAATTATTCTTGTGCGAGAAAGCCTTGGCAAGGAAAGATGGATCACCTGAGGAACTGTATAGTAGAGAAGGGGATGCATGAGCCTGGGCCTGGAGGGTGAGTGATTGCAAGGAAGAAGGGACTTTGATAAATCTTATACACTATTAATTGGGATCATGCACACAATGGGATATGTCTAGGAAAAACAATGAGCCCAGATAATAAGATAGCCATGTTTTAGCCCAGATAATAAGATAGCCATAATAAAATGTTTTAGCATGAAACTATGATTAATATTCTTGTTGTCCAAAGATTATTGAAGGCAGGTGATGAAGGTTAAGAGTCTGGAAAGGACTTGACCAAGGAAGAGGATCAAGATTTGTGAAGCAGCTGAATGAAAATAGAATGACAAGTGTTATTGAGAAAGAACACCGAGGATAGTGTTCCTTTAAGGGGGAGGGGATTGTAATACCCCTGTTTTCCATAGCTTGTAATTAATCGTTAATTATGATTACCATGCTAAGTCATGTGAACGATGTAAATGTATTATTGTTTAGATTTCCAATGACTGACTGTGGGGGTGAAGCCTCGAAGTACTGACCATGATATCACTAGAGGAAAGAGTGGGGAAACTGTAGAAGAGGGTTCATTAGTTCAAATGACCCAAATTCTCTTTGATGAGATAGTAAGTCCCATCTGGATCCTAAGGAGGAAGCAGTTAAGGAAAGAAGGATTGGTGGTTGAACCATCAACCACCCCCATGAATGGAAGTATGGTCTGACTGAAGAATTTTAGCTCGAAGTGCCACAGAGTCTGGCAGACCAGGATGACCCGAGTTTCCTTCTGAAAGAAGGAACATGACTGGTCGATAACCTTCTCGAGGAGGAGAAAGGTGTGGGGAGATATATCGGAGAAGACAGATGAGAAAGAGAGACACAAAGGATGCATGCACGTGAGGCTCTGTGAAGAGCAGGAGGAACACCAAACATGAGTGCATGCACAGAGGGGAACGCATGATCCAGACATGCAAGATAAAAGAGAGAGGTTGCGAGCTTGATGTTGAGGAATCATATGATAAACCTCGCAGGGATGTTGTGTGATGCAGGAGCGTCCACATCAACATTAAAAGGAGGAAAAGATGGAATAAAACACATCACCCAACGCATGCATGAAGCTAATTTGAACTATACAAAGGAGAGCGCACCTTTTTGAATTTTGAATTTAATGAAAATAAATGTAATTAATGAATTGAAGACTAAGGCCACCCCAAAGAAAGTCTCAGATCAATATCAATTTAATGTAAAGGATGTATTGTACAGAGGTTGTGCATCAACCCTTATCTTCTTTGCAAATGCTATTAATTTATTAGTCCTTAGTAGGTGGATTCATAAATCCTAATAGGATAGCATTTAGGTAGTTGGGGGGAAATGTTTGATGTATTGCCCCTTGTATATATATTTGTATCATTTGCCAAAATAAGGTTGTTGTCACTCATTTGTAAAAGTTGTTGCTCATTTTGTGATAGCTGTTATAGAGAGAGAGAGAGAGAGAGAGAGAGAGAGAGAGAGAGATGTTGCTGTAAGATCCAGAGAGCATTGTATGAGTTGTCGAAGAGAAGTGGAGAACTGCCTGTATGTATGTATATTTTACCACTTGAATGAATAGAACATAAAATCTTTGACCCAAATGTTTGGTGTTGTTGTTACTATGTTTCTCTGAATGAATGGTATGTTTCCTGTTCATTTAAATTCTTTGTTTCTACTTGTTCTTGTGTTTTTGAATGTATTTGATGAATAAATACATGAATCGATAGAGTTAGAATAAGTTTCAATTGTTTCTCTTTTGAGAGCTTGTGAAATAAGTGCATATTGTCCGCAAGGAGTGCATTGAAAGAGTTAAGATTAACTCAGAGAAGGTCAAGAGAGATAACATTGAATCTTTGATAGTAGTAGTGCAGAGAAAGCACAGAGCCACGCAAGGAGTGCGCAGGCAGAGTTGTTTCCAGACTCACTATTCAAAGAAAGACAGTTAAGCATTGCAGAGTTTCAAGGGCGCAAGGTGTGCGCCTAAGGACCTCAAAGCCTTGGAAAGTAAGCTCAGGAGAGATAGATACAATCAATACTGAGGAAGACTTAGAAAGTTTCTAAGTTCCAACATTCTACAGTGCGGGAGGAGCGCACAAAGGGCAGACATAAGTCCCATTTACCTCGGGAAGTTAAGCTTAGGAGGGCCAACGACCGTGATCCCTTGAAGGTAAGATTTTCAAAAATTGATGGTGAATATCTCGTGGGATATCTCTAGGAAGCTGACGAGCGTCCGATCTGGAATAGTTGCGCGAAGGACAACCATTAGGACCCTTCAACACTTAGTATATTCGAGGATTTTAACATGTGTACAAGGAGCGCGGGACTGCCGAAGTCACGAAGGAGCAAAGTAACCGTGGTATTTGATCTACCGTGGACACACGTCGATATATCGTTTATTCTGGAGGCTAGGGTTCCATGAGAATTACGAGAAGTAAAGGACCATTCCACCGAAGTCCCGAAGCCGAAGTGCAAGGGTGAATCAGGACCACTGGATCAAGGAGGGCACGTGGCGTAAGATCTGTCACTTTGGAGGCAGAACACTCTAGGATAAAGGGGAGAAGGGAGAGTAGACCAGAGGTCGTCCAAAACCCAAAGACGGGGACTCGTCCTGATCAACAATTTGGAGGTGGACACGTGGAGAAATCTCGTGAGTTCGGGGTGTATGACTTCGGGAGTTGAAAGGAAGAGTGGTTGCCAAAAGATATAAATCCCGAAGCTTATCACCTTTTGGGTTAAGTCTTAGGTCACAACCCAAGCTCATATGAGGAAAGGGGCCTAACGGAAGGAGCTAGGCGCTTGTCATTTAAAGAGAGAAAAAGCACCAGGAAAATGCCCGTGGGTTGCCAAAGAACCTACAAATAGAAACAAGGAGGGTTTATGTAAACTAAAATTGGGGGTTCAACAAGAGCCTAAGAGTCGATCCGACTCCTAAATTGATTGATCCTTGACCGAGAGGTCGATCAGACCCTGGGAGAGGCAGGGGGTTTGCGTCACTGTGATAGAAAGAGAACCTCTGAGTAATTGCGAAAGTTCCCTAGTGATGTCATGGCTTGGCACGAGGGTGGCCAGAGCGATAAGAATGAATTCCTCTGAGCCTATGGTTGGGTGGAGAGTTGAAGACCCACAGTCATTCAATTGGTGTTCAACTGTAATAGATAAGTATTTTCATGCTTTGCGTGGTAAAATAGACGTGATAATTGAATATTTATGTTTATGGTTAAGTATTTCAGTATTTGAACAGTTATTAGAAATGCTCTTTTTCTTCTGTAAACTTCCATATCCATATGGTCTTTGGTTTATCCCAGCGTAGATGCTAGAGAGTTATGGGATGTGAATCTGCAGGTGAGCCGGGTTAGGATTGACTGAAACACCTAAGTCCTGCCAATCCTTTGAATTCTCTTTAGTTGGAATGCCAAGTTCATCTATGTGGGAGAAGGGCGTTTTCCCTTCAAACTATTCACCCATATGACCGAGGGCTTGTGCCCATGTCCTTAACCCCTTTGCTGAAAAAAGGATTTGCGCTTAGCCCACAATATTTTCCAAGAGACCCATGTGACCAGGGCATGGGAACCCTGTGCTAGTCTAGAAGGGACTATCTCTTTCAGCTTCGGGACTTCGGAACTTATGATTTCACAACCCTTAAAAGTAGTCGAAGGTCGAAGTCGCAAATCGACGAGGGTCGTCGATCTTCGGATCCTTCAGGATCCCTCTCAGTCGTCGATATAAGGAACCACCCTCGATTAACCAACCGATCGAGAATGCGTTGTGGAGCGACACATGGTCCTACTCGTCCACTGTTAAAGGTTGTCCATTGAACTAGGACCATTGGATAAGTGTGTACGTGGCCAACGATCCCGTAGTTCGGAGACTTCATACTCCGGAGGAACCTGACCAATTGTCTACGAAGTGTGAAAACCATCAAAGTCGTGAACACCAAAATAAATCTCGGGCATTGGTAGGAAGAGGACGCATGGCGCCAGATCCAAGAGTCTAGAGACTTGGCTCTTTGAGGGATTTGCGTCGAGAGGATTTAGTGAGCTTCGAAGCTCAGAGTCATGAAGTAACGAGGACCGTGGATCTATGGATCCACATGGATAAATCCCAATCGTATGATGGGGGTTGATGTGGCTCACTAACATCATCTCGAGTGTCGTGGACCTGCAACCAATGTGCCACATGTCACCCATATTTGGCCGATTCACAAACCCTTTATGACTATTAAAGCATGACATGTGTCACCCCCTAATGAGGACACGTGTCACTACTTGACCCTTGCCGCGTGTCAACTTCTGGTTCGTGCCCGCCTAGCCAACATGGTTGGTGACGTGTCTGAAACTCCGGGAGTTTGGGTGATTTCGGGAGTTCGGAAGATTAAGCGCAGTATAGTTGAGGAGGGTACAATGAGGATAGTTGAAATGTTGAAATGAAGGACGTTCAATGCTAAACGTCGAACTCCGATCGACGAATGGCTAAGGCTAGGTGGCGAGATTTTGGGACTTCAGGGATTGGGAAAAAGGAGTGTTCAGCACATAATGCCGAAGTCTCTTTTAAACGTAGGATCTTGGCGGAGGATGTGGACCGTTGATTTCCTCCGCTATTCGGCGATCTGGGAATTCGAAAACACCATAGGAACTCCCAAAGTCTGGGAGTTCCGAAGTACCGAAACCTTCTCTAAGCAGACTCTTAGCTCTCGGTTTTCATCCCAAGGTCACGAGGAGGACCTTGCTAGATGGTTTAACCACGTAATGGGAGATGTAAACTTCGAAGGAAGAGAATAAGATGGTTCTTCTTAGTAAGGGACCGAAAATGAACCAAGGAAACACGAAAAATTGATGCCCCGTCCCTAGAAAGGGTATTTAGGGGTTAGGTGTGTTACACTGCACAACATAGACAACATAGAAACAAAAATATATATACATCTCAATGGGGTAGGGGGTACGTGTGTAGAAAATTGGTCCATTTGACCTCCTAAAAGTTAGAATCTGCATCTCTAAATAAGCCTTCCCATATCTTAAAGTCGACGAGATTAAGCGCAACAACTCAGACTTGAACTAAAAGTTGTCCTGGCCCAGGCTTTGGCACATGGATGTTCCTAAACTATAGGACCTATGTGGATTCATATTCGTTGTACATCCATGCCTTGGGAACTGTATTCATATTTTCTGCATTTGACCAGATCGGATTAGAGAACTTAGTATCGAAAATTGTCCTGGTAGGTCGGTGGAATGAATGCCTTGTTTTTCAATGGGACAACATGTATTACGAAAAAAGATCAAATACAACACTGCTCAGATTTAATAAGTCATGGAATATGAGGCGGTGGGAATAAGACAGTTTTCAAGGGATGGTTTTCGATGGGACTTTAAAAGTGACGACAAAGACAAAGTGACATTTTAGAATGAAGGAACAGGTGGTTTTCGAAAACCTGTCAACCTACAAAAGCTATTCCTAAATATGCCTTCGACATAATTAGTTTTCTGTGTTTTTTTTATTATCAAAATTTAAATTATAAAATAAATCAATGTTATTATTCAAAATTTAATATAAATTAAAAAGAATTTAGTGATATTGTTATTATTTTTTATAATGAAGTAATATACAAAAGAAATATTTTTTTTAAAGCAAAACGGACAAACATTCTATGTTTCACTGGTTGGTTCTCATCAATGTCGATTATTTCACTATCTATTTTGTAAGTAGTCATTTTTGTTGCTGCAATGAATGGGGAAACAAAATGTTATCTTTTCTATGGAGAGCCAAGGAAATTTTTGCTAATAGACCTGCATTAACAACCATATAACACTAGAATATCTCCGTCAAAAGCAACTTCCCAACATACACCAAATCAGTGTATGATACCTCCTCCACCCAACGATTTTACTGGTAAAGTCTACGGAGGTATACATACCCTACCCCCCTCTGGATTTGAACTTGTGACCTCTTAGGAGGAAACACATGTTCTTAACCATTAGGCATATAAGTTTTTTTTTGCAAAAGGACAAGCATTCTACTATTTGGTTGGTTGGTTCTCATCATTGCCGATTGTTTCACTATCTACTTTGCTAGTAGTCATTTTTGGTGTTGCAATGATTGGATAAACAAAATGTCTTTTTTTTAGAGCTAAGGAATTTTTGCTAATAAACATGCCTTGACAAGCATTGACAACCATTGAGACAACAAGATAGAATAGAATGTTTTTCCATAGGCTAAACATTCTACAAAATGAGGGATTTTCCGGGGATATTTACCCGAAATACAACGAGAAATTGTTAGATTCGTAGATTTGAGTGATTATTTTTGTATAATCCAAGTGCCCCAGGGGTTTTTCAGCTTGTTGAATCCATTTCTACATTCAAAAATAGATTTTGAACAACAAAAAATAGTGATTCGTGTAAATTTATATCACTGGATTCCGAAGAAAAAACCATTTCGTAGAACAACTAGACAACGCTGAATGTATTTATGTTATCACTAATGACAATGATTTCTAAAAGTCAAGCTCAAGTAGTATTAGATTTTAGACTAAATACTACATTAAATTATTCTTTAAAAACTATTAAAACTAATTTAAAACGATAACAATTTTAATATAAAAAAAAATTAATATTCTAAATTCTAAACACTGAAATTGATGAAGAAATATAAATTACTTTAACCAAAGAAATGTAAACACAAGTAATGCAAAATAAAAAACATCGTCTCGATCAATAACTTCATGTAGAAAATCAACCATTCTGAAATTACTATTTTCATTTGAATATTATTACACCATTACAAACAACTATTTAACACAAGTCTTGGACACTCAAGTTTTGGTGTCTCTAAATTGCTTCAAAATTTAAATTTAGGCCAAAATTTAAATTTAAATTTAGACATTTATATATGGAAGATATTTAAAGATTAAGATGTATTAATTAAATATAAAAATGATTATATATACAATTATTCTTTACCAGTACAATAAAAAACATTATTTAAAAACCATAACATATTTAATCAAATATTTCATTTTAAATGTAAGTATAACTTATGAAAATATTCAATAATATATTATATGTATATATACGTTAAAGGTTGTCAATTGCATTGCTTGATTTTTATCTCAAAAGAGAGAGGGAGTTAGTATAAGGTGTAAGCCACATGAAATAAGAAACATAAAATGGAGCCACTCTATATATCCTCCATGGATTTATGACTCAACTTTATTAAATGCAAATGAATCTATTCATTATTATTGACATTGGTTTATTAATGTGTTTAAAAAATGTTTTGTTGAAATGAAATTAAGTGGTAAATCTACCATACAATCCAAAGTGCATGTTGTGCTCTTGAAGTTTAAATGATAAAAATAGTTATGCGTATGTCTTCATCTAATTGATGAAATTAAAAATATGCATGTGTTTTGATACATTTCTATCTACCCCATTGCTTGAAGTCTAAATGGAAAAAATAATTGTTTGTATACCTTCATCTAATTCATGAAATTAAATATATACATAATTTTGATACCTTTCTATCTATTCTACTTTTTGAAGTCTAAATGAAAAAAAATAGTTACATGTATATCTTCGTCTATTAAATATATGCATGCATGTGTTTTGATATCTTTCTATCTACTTCACTTCTATACTTTTATATGTATATCTTTGTATAAATGACTTAAATAGTTGAGTGTATACTTTCATCTAATTCATGAAATTAAATATATACACATGTTTTATATGAATTGCAATAAATAAATTTACACTGAAATTTTAAAATACAAAATAAGGATGCACCAATAAATTATTATAAATTGTTAAAAGTTCAAAACATTTATATTAATTTAAAAAATAAATAAAAAAATAAGAAAACTTTTTACATACATATTCATGAACTATTACATATTGCTAAAAGTTCAAAACATTTATATTAATTAAAAATGAATAATAATAATAATAATAAACAACCCTCTCTTTTAAGCCACTTAAACTACCTACATTACAAA